>CM062861.1:23315300-23359275 GCA_031772225.1 Eubasilissa splendida | reverse complement strand
AAAAATCGGAAGAAGATTGAAGATGCGTTTGATAGATGTAAGGCGAGCGGTTCCCAACAGCGTGTACGGCCTGCCAAATATGAAGAATTGGAAGAAAAACTGTTCGAGTATTTCTCCCAAATCCGATCAGCGAATATATCTACTTCTGGTTTAATGCTTATTGAGAAAGCAAAGTCGTTGGCTCATCAGATGGGAATTGATTTTAAGGCATCTAATGGGTGGTTAGATCGCTTTAAAAAGCGACACAACATTGTTTGCCTCGCGGTTTGTGGCGATTCCCAAAAAGTTGATGAAGAAGAAGTTTCGAGCTGGATAACAAACAATCGGCATATTTGGGAGAAATACGACGCAAAAAATGTTTATAACATAGATGAAACTGGTGTGTTTTATAACATGATGCCAGATCGGACACTAGCTCTTAAAGGAGAGAGATGTCATGGAGGAAAACGTAGTAAGGAACGCCTGACGGCCGCGTTATGTACAAATATGGACGGATCCGATAAAGTAAAGATCACAGTCATCGGAAAATATAAAAAACCACGATGCTTTAGAGGCCTTACTTTTAGCAGTTTTCCCGCTGTTACTTATTGCCATAATAAAAAAGCGTGGATGACGCGGGAAATATTTAAGAGCTTTGCTATTACGATGCAGAGAAAAATGGCAGCACAAGATCGTAAAATATTGATGATTTTGGATAATTGTTCAGCACATTACGCACCGGAAATTGTTGCGCCAAATATAGAATTTCTGTTCCTACCTCCTAATACTACGAGTGCTCTCCAACCGCTAGATCAGGGAATAATACAGAACTTCAAAAGCCATTACAGAAAAAGTTTATTGCATTCCTGTATTATACAGGTAAACAATGGCTGTTCTGTAGAAAACTTAAGAAAATGGACGGTATTGGATGCATGTCGAGCTATGAGTATAGCATGGCAATCGGTAACATCTACAACAATCGCGAATTGTTTTAAAAAGTGCGGGTTTTCTTCGCTGCCCGTAGATGAAATTGACGCCCCTCAAGCGAGTTTAACAACGGGTGAAAGAATTTTGTTGAGATCTACAAGTTACGATGATTTTATTTCTTACGACCATGAAGTGATAACGTCTGCTTTGTATGTTCCCGCGCCTCGCATTACGGTATCTGAGACGAGTGATGAGGACAAAAATGACACATTGAATGAGGAAAGCAATGAAATCTCATTTGCTTCGTTACCGTCAACTTCCGAAGTTTTTCATGCCTTAGATGTTCTCCAACGATACGTATCGGGAAGACCAGAATTACCGGTGGATGCATTTTCCCACTGCGATGCATTGGCTAAAATAATTATACGAGACAGTGAAAGAAATGTTAAAACTAAACAAGGGAAAATAAACGATTATTTTAAGTGAACAATGTTAAAGATCATTTTTAAGTGAACAATTTTATCGATTATATTTTGAAGTGGTTGCAGCCGTTACCGGTAAGTACCTTCGTAATTTATATACGACTCATTTTATAAAAATGCCACGATTCAACTGTAAAATTTTTATTTTTGAATTATTTTTTATGTTTCATGCCCAAAACTATGTTTGAAGCGGCTCTACATTTAAACACAATTAAAATATTTAACCAAACAACTAAAAATATGTATGTATTCAGTTCCCTATGGCCTTCCTCCTCCTTTGTTTGCAGAATTTGCGATCTTTTTTGAAGCCGCGCAACATTTTTTTGCGACGGCGCGTAACATATATGTAGTAGGATATTATTTTTTTTTATTTTTTATTTTTTTTTTTTTTTTCGTTATATGTGGGAATTCGTTATAACGAATTTTTATTTTTTGGTCCCTTGGATTTCGTTATATCGCGGTTTTACTGTATATCTAAATGAAATGTGTACAGTAAAACTATTACTCTTTTGTTGCTTGCAATATTAACATTGACACATAAAATATATTTATGATTTTACTTTACAAATCAAATAAAGGAGTGAAGACACATCATGTATTTTTCAAACTCAGCCAAATTGCATGTCCTACAAAAATGGAACTACCTTGGATGGCAGCTAGTGAGATTCCATCTCAACCTTTATAGACAAGGGCAAGAAATGTTTAATTTGCTCGACTGCACAAGTCACACATAGTAGCCGCTTCAGATATTATATATGTGGTTGTGATACTCGGGAAGTTGATGGTAGGTAGGAACAATCACATAGTCAAAAATATTATTTGCTACTCAAAATATTTTGGCAGAACATTCTTAGGGACTTTTTGTCCCTGTGTATGTCAGTGAATTGTACTCAAATTTTTGCTTAAAGGGTCCAGCTTTCCAGTGGCGATATATTTATTTTCAGTCATTGATAGCGGGAATCAAAATAGCCTGCATGCATTATTTCTTTAATTTGATATTTTTTATTTATCGGAAAATTACTGTTCAGTGTAATGAAATTTTATTCAGCAATAAAGTTATTTCTTTGGAACAGGAGTATGTGCCAAAACAATCAAAATTTACACCTTGTGACATGCGTTGAGTGTGGGTATTTTTCCCGTACCCATTGTACACAGTAGTTTATTTAAAAAAAACTTTCAGTGTATTCGCATAATATAATAGATTAAATAATTGAGTAATAATATCGGCATGTTTCAATAAATTTAACTTTAAATTATTGGAACACGACAACACAAAACTTTAAAAAATTCAATAGCAAGAGTAGCTTGTTGGTCTAGTAGTTAGACGCTGGCCTAGTGATCTAGTGGTGGAGTTTGTGCCTCGTTCCAGGAGACCAACAAGTTAGACCTATTTTCACAGTACAAGTGTTAAGCTTAGTTTGAAAATAGTAAGAATATTAATGTGACATGTATTCTGTGTATGTATCTCTATTTTTTTTAAAGTTAAAAAAAATTGGTTTTATTTTGCGAATTAACAAAAGGCTCGTGATAAATTCTCACTTACATAAAATAATTTTGAACTCTCTTCCTTTCATTAGAAATTGAAAATACAAAAAATTGTTCCTTAATATTAGAAAAATTCTAAATGCTTTTTGCAAAATTGTTTTTATTAAAACTAAGTGCTTTATGAAAGATCTGAATTTTTTTAAATCCTTGTCTAAAATATCTTTTAAAATTATTTTAGTTAGTAGATAATTTGTTACTAATATATAACAATATCAAATTATATATCTACACACACTACAATTTTTTTGTATCAACTACAACAGAATATTATTATCTGTCATTTGTAACCACATTCTGTTTTGTTATTTTATTGTGCAGCACTTAGTTTGAATTTTTATCTGAATATTATAGTTTTTTAGATAAGTCTTTATACCTGCCGCATTGAATAACACTAATAAAATTCAAAATGAAATTCTTGGCTGCACTTGTATTCTTTCAAAAGTAAGAGATGTTTGTAATTGTACCCCCGATTATTTTATGTGAGTTTTACTTTTTTTTTCATTCAATTTGAGGACACGCCGATTTGTAATATTATGATAAATATATTTTTAATGTTTTTAAAGGTCCTGTAAATAGTATGGATGTATAAAAAGCTATATAAATGCTTTAAACTATTTTTTAATTGGAAGTCAAGTGATGCGTGTCATAAAATCCCTATTATTGATATATAATATAAGATTTTTTAATAAAATATTTGTATTGCTTTCTTCCGAGAGTTTTTTTTTCCTAAATGTATGTAAATCAATTCAGTATCAGCATCCCGAGTACAACTGATCCTTCTATTTTTTTAATAAATTCAAATTATTATGTATAAATGGATTAAATTTTGCCCAGAGAGTCTGCGTACAAAATACAATAGATAAAGAATACGCTCAGAAGTAATTCTGTTTTACATTAACGCACCCTAAGAATCAAACCATATAGTTATTGAAGAATGATAAGATTACCGGTCATTAAAAATCTTCTGGAGGACTTGAAAAATTGGTAATCGCTTCTCACGAAGTTGCTAAAACTGAGAATATTGTTTCAGCAGCTTTATAAGTTTACTCATAATTTCTGAAGATTCTGAGGGATGTAAGCCATAAAAAAGAATTTTCATTGCATAATAAATTGTGCAGAACACTGGTCAAGGCAGGTGTGTAGAAATTAGAACACCACAGAATGGCTGTGTTATATACTGTTCTTCCTAACTAACTGTAAATAATATAAAGTAATATTGGAAATTACATTTTTTTTAAACTGGATTAGGTATATCAATTTTATTTGATAGCTAGAGAAAACTTTTACATTGTATTTTTTAAAAGTTTTAATATTCACAAGGCAGTTGAGTGTGGTAAGTATGTATTATATTAAAACAATTTAGAAATAAATGAGGTAATTTAATATTAATCAATAGTGTTTAAAATCATTTGGTTTTGTTTACATTTGTATTTGTTCCATAAAATATAACATTTTTGTTACAATTTTCAAACTGTCGATCTGTAATTATTTTTATTACAAAATTTTTAACAATTTCCCTGAAAATATACTACTTTATTCATCAAGGAACTTACTATAGTTATGAAGCAATTTATGACTATATTTAATAGGCTATCACATTGGGTTTTCCATCAAATAAAACCTTTTTTGCTTGTATTACTTGGGAAACATAACATCCTTGAATAATTAGCAAATCTTGACATCTACCATGGAAGTTGTCCAGTGAGTGTTGCTCTGCCATTGTAAATTATTTTAAAAACTCCTCCGATAGATAGTATGAAATCTAATCTGCACATATGGATGTCTTTTCTAAACTTGATAAAATTCCTACCAGATTAAATAAATCTTTTGAAGTAGACGGAGTATATGTAGCGAATAATCCTTTCAGAATAGTTTGTATGCTCTCTTTATCGATGTGTTCCGTGAACATCTCGAATTGTGTTTGATTTGTGTCAGTGCACTGAAAAAGCTTTGATTTGTTCAATGTAACAAATAGACAAAAAAAAACACAAAAACCAGCCTCATGGAATAGCATCCTAGTCAATGGCACACAAGATTGATGGATAATGTGATTATTAACAATGAGATTTCTCTTATTTCAGTACGTTTTATATATCTATGAATACAAGAGTAACTTATATTTTTGAAATAAGACTCAAAACTTGGGAGAATAATCTTTTAACGCTTTTTGTTTTGAGTTAATTTCTTTTTCTAGAGAATGCATTTCCAGAATTTATATATTTTTTGTACTAATTACACGTTACATTAATTAATTTTTGTAACTGTTCTATATTAAATTATGAATATACAGCTAAACAAGCGCATGTTCTTGTACTAAGTGGAGGGGCCTTGTTTTTACAAACCCTTAGAAGTTTTATTTTGGAAGGGAGGCAGCGTGGAACTATTATCCTTCTTTTAATAACTAAAATATAACATTTCAAGATTACATAAGTCAATGCATTCAAGCCATATACTTTGGATTAGTCTGAAATCCTGTTAAATGAGCGCATGACACACTGACCCATTTCCCGATATAAATCACATGCCAAAGTGGGATTTTTTTTTCATAATATCCACATCAGAAACGAAATCAATACTTTTAGGCATAACGAACATACTACAAAATATATAAGATATTTAAACGTCTAATATAGCATCAAATTTAGCAAAAAATACAGCGATGAGCAGAAACGTCAACGGCGGAACACGGAATCATAAAAATAAATCAAACCCTGAAACGGAAAGACAAAGCTATTCTAGCAAATAGCGAAGCGTAGCATTCACGAACATGCGCAATTTTGATATTTAGCTATATTCATGTTGCTTCGTTTTTACTAGCAGATTTTGTACCCTGATCCAACATGGCGGCTGACTCAGGAATGGATACGTGCCCTAGTCCAGAAATTGCCGATTCCCGAAAGCGTCCCTTGGATGGAGACACGGAAAATGGGGATATTAAACGTTCGCACTTCAGTTCAGGTATTTATATTAATTAGTCATTCAAAAAGTTTTTTTAAATGCGTTGTTTTGATATTACAAAATTCGTCTCTATGTCATTACGTCTTCGACCACCATGAGATTTGACCGTGCATATTTTGTATTTATATGTTTCATAGTGTATAAACAATTTAAATCGAAGTCTTCGGGATGTTTTAATTAAAAACCTTAACTCTTTAAGTGACGACATATTTATATAGAAAATCTCTTATCATTATCGTCTACTTGATACTAAATTGCAAATTTCTGTTTACAAATTTCCATACGTCACTACTCCCAGCTGGTGACGAATACATTTCGAATGAAGCCTATTGTACGTTGGCAGATTCTTTTCGTAAAAGTGTTTTTCCTTAAAATAATACATACTTAATCGCTTTCATTTCGGTCAGCATAGCTTACTTGTGTCGCTCAATAACTGCTGTCAAAATAAATTGTCAAAACTGCGTAAAATTCTTCGTTAACGCCAATTCACGTTCGTGTGTGTTTTTAGTATCATATTGATTATCTTAAAATATATATTTAATATTTTTTATCTAATATCTCTTTTTCGAAACAATTGTGTTTCATTCAGTTTCACCTGACAAAGGAACGCCTAACTTCTGAGTGATTTAAAAAGTTTACGTATGGAACAGTGAAATTAATTTGAATTTTATGAGTGTCTAGAATAATATTCTCAAATGTTAAATAGCAGAGGTGATTATTTTTTGGTGGATGATTTGGTGACAGCGTTGCCCGCGGAAAATGGATATAGGAAAAATATTTGTAGTTTCGGTGAGTTATATACCTGTATTAATTAATTAGTTATCTGCTTAATGATATGTTTTTATCGGACGACCTTCGCTAAATCGAGTGTACCTGTACATCATAGAGAACAACTTTACGGGTACTTATATATTATAATGTACTGATGTTTCACCTTCAGACTTGGACTAACTCTTGTCAATTTGTTCACACTAATATACTGCACCCATTGTTCTTGCAAACTTTAATATTTGTCGCAAACATATTTTCTAACTTTTTTCACATATCTTGGATTGATATTATTATTAATAATGTATCGATTGATTATTGTTTTCGAGTTACATACAATATTTAAAATAGTTATTAAAAAATGGTATCACAATTTTGCTAAGAAGATTCTTCGTTTACGGCCATATGGATAACATCGTTTATTATACCAATTGGATAGAAAAATAAATATGTTATTTTCCACAGATTCTAATTGGTGTTTTTTTTAAAAACAATTTAAGGTTTAATAGGTTTTCTAATATTCTAATAGGAACGTTCGATTAATAATATTTGTTTTCTGGATGCTAGTACTTATGACTAGAAAATAGCATCGCGAGTAGGTACTAATATTTTATTAATTTGATGAAATATCAAGTTGTACAAGAATTTATAAATAGATATTATGTTTTGATTGATTTGTATATTGTATATCTTATGATTGCTCTCTCGAAAAATTCGTCACAGTTGATTGGCCGCGAGGTCGACGCTATACCGATTACTAGAAAATAGTTTTCTTTCTGCATTAGGAAAATAATCGAGTAGGATCTTGAAATTAACCGTACACATTTATTTTAAACAAATGAAGCATTGTCTAATCACGCGTATATATTGCCTTATTATGAAAATTGTTGATGTGACATTGTTTTTTAAATGGTGTCAAATTTCGCAGTTTGTGCACTGCGGGTCGCAGATATCGTGTCAGCAAATAGCCGTCCCAGCGTTCTGACCCGACAGTTTCTGTAATTCTATGTAAAATACCTGTTTTGTAAAGTCAGTCAAATTGCCTCCTTTGAATATTCTGGCCAGGAATTTTGCTTTGGAAACAGTTTTTTTCAATCGTTTGCATATTAGTAATATTAAATATTTTTAAATAGAGATTTGTACTCGGAAAACATGTCACATCTATATTATTGCTATTTTTAAACTAAGCTAAGTGCTTGACGAGGTTCGAACTTCCGACCACTTGATCACTTAGCGAGTGTCCCGAGCTCATTTGCTAGTTTATAAACTATTCTATCAGTTCGCTCATCCCTCTTTATGAGTTTGAATATTCACCAAAAAATCACCTCAATTGGCAAATCTTGACCTTTTGTGTATTATTTGTGTTTAATTCAGAATTGGTGTTCAAAAATTATATAAGGGATACGGTTGTTACGGTTGATCCTGAAATTCTATAACCTCTAAAATTTATTTCCGCGAACTCAACTGCAGAAGGACACAATGAAAAGTTTTCTTTCATCGAGTCGACGAAATAGTCGTGACAATATCTAGAGTTGCAATAATAATAATACTCTCAGTGTGTTCGGTGCATACGGCGAGTTATCAAATTTCAAACGAAATAATTCTAGAACTGGGAATTCAAATATCTTTTCACATATTTATGGGGAGTTATTTGGGCTCTTATGCGTTGACCTTCGGATCTCATTGGACCATTACTATCTTTGGCAATAAGACAAGGAGCTTCATTCGGTTGACATTCTGTAATCAGATGTTTTCATCGATCCATTGTACATAATAAAAAAAGTATGATAAAATTTTAAATCCGAGATTAAATGCTTCAAGTTAACATAGACACGGGGCTGTTATCGCATCCAACACGAAACAGTATTTGATTTTAATAAACTGTTAAGCAGGTGCGGACAGGCCCGGCGAGATACCGGGAGAAATGACTTTAATTTAAATTTATTTATTTACAAAATATAATATTAAAATTCATCCTAAACCCGTCGGCTATTGAAAAACAATTCCGAATTACCATTAACTTTTATTGCATTTCTCAATAAATCATTTAATTTTCTAAAATGTTGTAAGAGAACGATGACTATGTAGGTTCTGGTAAAAAATAGATCTCAAAGTACTGTCAGCGACAGTTGACTAGAAGCTTTTATGTTAATCTCAATAGAGATACGTTTTTAATGAGATTAATAATGACGTAATTATCGATCTAATTGCGGAGAAGGTGTTACAGAGAAATTTTTTCAAGCTCGTATATTTTTAAACGTATACATTTTTACAGAAAATGTATTTTTCTCTCGCCATATTCCGTGTTATTTTTCAATCATGTTACAAAATATTCCCATTATTAAATATTATTTGTACACGATTTTAAAAATTGTGATTTCTCCGTTGTTTCGAAAATTTCGCAGACCGGTTTGAGATCGCCAATCCGCCCCTGTTGTCGAGTGATTGCCGCTTGTCGGTTTTAAGTCACGAGCCTGACCGATGCAGGCGGCAAAATGAAATTTTAACAGGCAATAACTCAAAACCAAAGTTTCAAAACCAGCTGTAAACAAACGCATACTCACCGGTTATAAAAGCTACCGAAATACTTTTTATCCATTCGTTGGGGTAGTCAGAAATATTAATTACATTTGTCTCTAGTTTCGTTTTGAGGTGTTTACCCAAAAAAAAATTCACAGTTTCGGGTAGTTTCAAGACTTTTTAAATATGTCAGTTTTATTAGTACATAGTTAAGAATTGTAAATATTCATATACAAATATATATATATACAGGCGTGTGTGAAATTATTTTTTCTAGCAATATTTGAATATGTCCAAGAACACACAATTTCTATATATTTTCCATTAAATATAATATATACTAGCTATATATATATAATAGCTTCGTCTATGAGATATCTGATATTAATTTAAAAATATGTATATATTGGATAAATAAATAAAATTACGGCTGACAGTTTAGATCTTGTCTAAGGGCTACTAAAACAGCAATATCTAAACAAAATAACTTATTTTCTATATATTATACCTTTACATATATTATACAAATAAATATTAGATGTTAATTTGATGCATATTTATACGATGATTGTGATCCATAATACAAAACATTATTTCCCGTAAGTTGTTAATCCCTATCAAGACAGATAATATAATAAATTATTGCACGTAATATCTATGCTGTAGTATTGTATAATACTCGTCATATTATACAGTATACATTTATATTAAACTTACATTATTTTGTAATCTAGTGAAGTGCAGTGCAGAGAAAGGGTTTCGTAAAAAATATAGGCTACAACGGTTGTTCTCAGTTGCGTCATTTTACGATTGGGAGGCCAGGGGAAAATTTTGAAAATAGTATTTACTCTGTAGTACCACGATACATCAACGTTTATTACTTAGATGATCGAGGTACGAATTATATTTTTTTTTATATATTTCGTATCTATATTACAGCATAAGTAAATTGTCGAGTCAGGGAGTAATCGCTGTAAACCGCATTCAGAGAGTCACGCAATATCGGAGGGCTTTTGTTACAATTGTTTACCCTTTCAATTTATTCGTCCAAATTATTACGTAAGATGTTTGTAGGTTGTAATGGTGTCAAAGTGGATAGCACTTGTAGAAGTTGATTAGCCGGGATAGCCGCAAGTATTGTAGACCTTAAAGGAAAAAAAGTACTGCTGTTAGTGGTCAAATATGATCAGTGAGTAATGTTAAGTAGTGCTTCGGTACAAATAATCATTGGAAAATGATTATTTGTAATTGTTAATAAAATAATGTTCCTAATACTTATTATTTTAATTAATTAATTAGATACTTACGAAAATTTCTGATTTGAACATGGCACCCGGCTAATATTGAGCAGAGTAATTGTGTCTTGTCTGACGTTTTGCGGTTGGATCGAATGGACTCGGAAGTTCCCAGGGGCGACCTGACTATTTAGCGAAAGGACGTATCGAACGTTAACTTTGATATCGTGTATCAGTTGACCGAATATTAAGTTTACTTTTCATTTGCTGCTCCCGGCTATTCGTTGACCTTGGAAACGAAGGATATTTCTATCTCTAGGGTCTGGACTCGTCATCCATCAGTCCGTTACAATGATCCACGGTTTCTTTTCTCTCTATGATCGCGGATTTTTTTGATTGATGAAGGTTTTCTGTAATAATAAAACTGAAAATATTTTTTTTTCAATAACTAGATTTTGACTGAAAGATTGGGGATCTCTAAACAGATATGTTAGTAGTTTTGTTGGTCAAGAATAGGTGTTAACAATATTGCGTCAGAACAAGATTCTCCATTCAGCGCCGTCGGTTTATTTGTGACGATGTTAATAAAATCCTACGGACGCACGAGCGTGCGCACATCGAAGTCGCTTCATCATTTCGTTTTTCATTCTTATTGTCCTGCGTGGCGTGTAGTGAGTTGACCACTTTTCAATTGTTTAGAAGGATTAGACAATGTTTTTTTTTTTGTTATAAAATGACTCAAATAATGTTTTTCGTAAAAAAAATAAACTGATTTATTTAAATTAATATTGCTTTACGTCAAAGTCGCTTATTTCAGTAAAAAAGTATCCCCCAAGAAATGTATCCGCACGAAAAGTAAATTCGCACAGTATTCGTGAATTAGATTAGCATAGATCGAAGGAAACGGATAACTATTTTTTGGTGCGGCCCGAGTTAAGGATAGGCGCCGCGGCGATACGTTTTCCCGCCCGGCGCCGGGGCATTGCAGGCAGCGGCGGCGCCACGTGATCTCGGGGCGGGGGGCGGTGACGTCACAACCCCCTTCGTCCGCGTCCCGGGGCCGCATTCATATGAAAATTCTGCGGCCGCGAGCGATACTCCGCCCCATCGGCGCAAGTGGCGAGGCAAACCGAACAGTCTCGCAGAAAGGGTCTAGGATTCGCACCCGATTTATTAAGCGTGTCGGGTTAAATTGTATCTCAAATACCCGGGTGCCCGTATAAGTATACTTTTGTACATTTTCATGTGGCAGGTTTTAAATAATATATCTTTGCTTTTTTATTAACCGTTCGTGGCCGGACAGTTTTTGAATGCGAAACGTCCCACTTTTAACTTATTTTTAGAGACGGTCCAACGCGTCAGGGAGGAGATTGAGTGCGGGAACGACCGAAAACCTGACCTAGTCCGCGAGAAAGGGTAACTTGTGTCATGACGATACAGGTGCGGTAGAACTTCATTTATCCGGGTCATTTGGGGTGGAGCAATGAGTGAGGGTCACATTTATGTGAAAAATTGTAAGTGAAACCTCCATATTAATCCGATCCTGAGGGGGGACGTATTAAATCTTTTTTTTTCCATACGAATTAACCAAAATTGGAATAATCCTTTCCCCCAGCCCCAAATGTGACAGATTTAAGCTGAACTTTATCTTTTCCGAGGAGCGATGATTGCAGAAGCACAAAACGAGGAAAGGAATTATTGTCTTTTCTCACTTTCTCAACCATTTTATCTACTGAATTTATCTAATATCTAATAACAGTTTTATAAGTCACTTTATCATCGATTTTTTTTAAATATTTTGATTCATTACGGAAATGTTCGGGAATCACTTTTACAACATACATACTCATGCAAGAGGTAGGTGAACGGACGAATATCGAGCATTTTATTGACAAATCGACCCCTCCTACGTAAAGTATCGTTAGTAACAAATAGGTCATTTTTAGTTCTAGTATTTTTCAAATATTTGATATATATTATAAGTGACAGTATTTGTCTTTTATTAGTACACTATTGTATTATGTTCTACCGAGCACAATATATATAAAAAAAATACTGCCACTTAAAAATATATCTAGAATGCAAAATACTAGAACATCTAAAGATGACCGGATTATTAGTTCCGATAGTTTACGTAGGAGGGAAGGGTTGAAATATTAAATTTGACTAATTTAGAAATTCCACTATAATAAAATAAAAAGTGTTGTATCTGAACAAACACTAGTGTGATATAAATACAGAGTATCTGTTTACCTTTTTGTGATTTTGACACGTCACCGAACACCACTTGGCGGAGATACTAGCGGGGGTAATCTGGCCCGCGATTAATCAAAGCCCTCCCGTAACTTGTACAATGGCCCGAAGTGGCTTCAATGGAGTTAATGCGTGAATAACAGCTGTTCTCACGTCTGACCGGCGGGCATGCCGCAGGGCGGGGAGGGGGTGGCGCGGATCGATATGTCGTTACTTCTGAATAAAGAAATTAGCCCCCAAGTTTTATGGGAAGACATAAATCTGCCACCGCTGTCAGCGGCACGGATAGACCCATTCAGATGCTAGATTGCTCCTCACTGGAGGCGGATCTGTAACGTGTAAAGGAAATATTGACGTGAAGAAATCGTGCCAGCCCGTTGACACGATACCGCGCGCCGTGGTCAGGTGGTCAGGGCCGCTTCACCACCATCGGCTGTGTATTATGAATAATTATTTGTAAGCGTATTCCACAGACTACCAAATATACCCATGAACTAACGCAAATTCCTTGTTTCAATATTTTTATTTTGGTTTCACTCACTTTGGTACTACTTACGCAATCAAATAGCTCGGCGACTTTTTTTAAATATATGACTCAATTGGAATGAATATTTAAGCGCTGACAATATAATATGCGTTAATGTAAAAAATACGTCTTGTTTACACAAAAAATTTATTTTCGAAGAGTAAATACTTTTACTGTTGCATAAATGTGTCAAACTATCGGATTTATGTTTCCACAAATAATGTGTGTAGAATGCCCCCTTTCCCGCAACTAATGTTCCGAACCCCTCTCCTATATGTACACTCTATTTTATGTCTATTCATTTACTGGTCTGTGGCGTTTTCTCTTTTCTTTTAACATTTGATAATAAATGTCTGAGTCTGTTTTATAAACACAAAGTTTATAATTATTACTTTAATAATAAATTTAGCTTTCAAAGCAATTTTAATAGGCACATCCTTTACATAATTAATGTACACACCAGTGAGCGTTTACACAGTCACAAATGTTTGCCTGTTTTCAGTCGTGTAAAGGTAGAAAACTACAGTTATGAGGAGTAGCCTCGAGGCAAGAACTTCTCTATCTTGGGTCAGAGTTCAACATTGAAATCAAGCGGTTCTATGTTTAATCGGTAAAGGTGTGGTTAATTGTGGGGTTCCGCCCGCCACAGTTCTGGAATAGACGAGGTGTAACAGACCTAGTCCGTAATATTTTATGTGCCTGACTATAAATTGCGAAACATGTTCAGTGCCGTTCGTTACGACAGAAAATATTGTATGAGATTTTTATAAAATCATGTTAAGCTTTAAGTCAACGTAGTTCGAAATAAATATTTTCGAAATTGATCCGTATCTTTGCTTCGGTTCCTAAGTCGTCTAACAAAAATCAGTCTGGTCGTTGGAAGTTTTCGCATTCAATATATAATTTGGAATCAATGAAATAATTAAATTAATTGAATTAATAGCACAACTACGATTTTTTTTAATTGCGCCTTTATGCTTTAATGCCTCTTGAACATTTTCAAAGCATATTTTAAAGTTTTATCTATCTACCCCTAAAATATTGTACACAAGATGTGTAAATTATTAAAGCTGTTTTGAATTTGTCGACAATATTCATACTGGCAGTAAGCAATCGATTGTTTATTGTTAAGTATTTGTGACCACGGCGATTGTTTCCGCAAAATTTATTTTTCAATGCTTAAATTATTTTTATTTATTTGTTCATTTACGCCCCGCCCTTATGGGCTTTTATAAAATTGATTATAAAAAAAAACATGAGCAGCTACAGAATAGAAATTGATAGAATATACACATATATATATAAAGCTTTTAAAAAAAAGAAAAATAAGCAAAACAAACAAAATAACAATAAAGGTTCACTACGTTCAGTACGACTTAATTTGATCAATTAACTCGAACAAATATCCAATCAAACATGTCCTTAAAATCATTTATAACTACCTAATTCAATATGTAATGTACCGATTGTGACGCACTTTCATTTCGTATCGTAATAGTGTTTTCTAACATTTTCACGCGAAAAACACGTACTAAACAGTTTGCGCAGTAGAAGCAAGCTAAAGGAACCACAATGCTTAGTCATGAGTACACCGACTGAAAGAGAATCACTTACTACCTACAAATGCAGATTAATTTTAATACTCAACCTCTTTGCCAAAATGGGTGAGGCAAACAGACCCCTTATTTTAGAACACAACGTGTACTGTAATGCGACACTTCTATAATAACGTTGAACGACTTCCCTATATTCAACTCTAAAATCTAAACGATGAAATTTCTCTTAGCTAAGCCGATATGAAAGAGGGTTGAATCATAAATTTTGTGCACAAAAAATATTGGCTGTTGGCTGCTATCGAATATTTCTTCGGCTGATGTCTCAACATTTTCGGCCTTCGTGTGTTCTGTAGGTTTTAATATACAATATTATTTATGTGGGGTAGATGGATAGACATATCGACTCAAATAAGCCGATCTATTATTTCTCCTCAAGAGGGGCGAATGAAATGATTACGGAACTTGCTAATGTAAAATAATAATTATTTTACACACTTATTTTAGATTTATTATCAAATTTCAATACTCCGTACATATATATATTCACGGTGTGCGGTACAATGTTCATAATTGAAGTGAATAAATAAATAAATAACCTTTTCTTTTATGTCTTTTAAATTGAATTGTGAAAATCTTATTTGACTTTATAGTTAACAGCTCAACCCCAGAAATAGTCTTCTAGCTTCCAGGAATGTTGGGTGTAATAAAAACAGTTGGGGAAATTTCAGTCGCGGTTACTGGCGAGGGGACGGGGATACATGTCCATGTCCTCGCGGTGCTCGCATCTTAATACACCTTGTTCCAGATATTTATTTTATTATCGTATTTCATTTAAGTACTTTGAAAATGTATACGTTAATCATGAAAATATTTCTTTTTTTTTTAATGATAGGGTAAAGTAGATGGCTTCTCCAATTTTCCTTATCCAGTTTTAATATTGTATGTTTTCATCCTTTCCGCGAATTTAATCTTGTGTAGTCTCTCTTCCGCGAAAATATAATAAAATTTCGTCTCCCTTAGGCTAAATGTACTGCATTAGGATTTTTCCGTTGTGCTTTTTTTTTGTCTCTAAAAGAATTCGGCTCAAATCCCATATTTTTTTTTATTAGTGTCAGTAATATAAATTTCATTACTGTTATTATTTGACAGTTATTTCATTTGATTCGTAATTGTGCAATACTATAATGTAAATTATATGTCAATAAATTTTTTGTTATTATTCATTATTACATGTTCATTTCAATCGATCATGCCCACCTCATCAGATCAGAGTCCGTATCGTGTTGGGCAGTGTTTTTCTCTTTTACGTTTTATCGTTTACGTTAACTCGATATATATTCAACATAAAAAAAGAAGCACCTACATTTAAGCATTTATCATATCTGTTTGCGGACTTTAAATTCCTGCTGTTGTACTTGTCCATTCAGCCTATTGTGCACATAAGCAAACCCTTGAGCAGATTTGTGTGGGAGGTTTTCGATCATCCACCATATAGTTAGGACCTTGCGCCGAGCGATTTTTCCTAAGGATAGAGGGTTCTCGGGTGGAAAGTGTTTCAGAGGTAATGACGAATTACAGCTGCAGTTTACAATTTTACAAGTGAACTGGCGGTGGACAACAGTGGTACTTTAAAGCTCGTAAACAAATATGATTAATGTTAATCAACACAATAAATCTTATATATTTAATTTATCCGGGTTAGACAGCCGAAACGATCGTCCAATTATTCGGGAAGAATTAAATATAGAACCAAAAAAAACGTGTTTGATTTATTGTGTTGATTAACAATGGAGTTCTATTAAATGAATACCGTCTATTAAAAAAAAAAAAGAAATAGATAAAGGTGTGTAGGGTATTGTATGTTTAAAATTAACTTTTTTAATTACACTCGTATCGACGATGTATAATGCGATGAAGATTTTTAATGAAATGCCAGAAAACACAAGAAAGGAGGAGAAACAAAATGAAACTAAACAAACATGTGAAAGATAAGTTGTAGTAAAAGAAACGATTTTGATCTTATTTATATTATAGAGCATGTATAAAAATACTTATGTATGCACTACATTAAATTTAAATACATAAATACAATGTAATCTATTTAATATTGAGTTATTATTGCATTGTATGAACTGTAATTATTTTGTACATATCATTTACGTTTGCTTCACAAATAAATCAAGTATTGTGTGCGGGTATGCGCAAAAATCCAATTACATATCTGGCACCGAGATTAGCCCTTTCTTTTTTCCAACTCTTCCATGTTGTCTGACACGGTTTTGTCCCTGTACTTGTGTGAATATTGATTTGTCGAAGGCCGTGTCCGGCTCTTCAACTGCGGCAGGCACAATTACGCCGACCGCCGGCCACCGGTTCTGTAAGGTATGAACCGCGTGAAGTGTTTTAATTCGCTCGGTTTAGAAATTGGGCCGTGTAAATAAGTTGCCGATATAATAAAACATTTTAAACATGTTGGACGAGTACAGTTTGTATGTTTCTCGACAGCGGCGCGGACACGATCGGTCACTTACCTACGCGGTCATTGTTCGCGGGAACATCGGATGCTTAGTAATTTGAGATCTTTTGTAGCGATTCTTTATTTTCACTTTCAGTGTTTTTAGTATCATTGTGATGCATACTTGTCCGGCGGACGGCGGAAGATGTTAACCGCCCGGCCTGCGTGGTGCCGTTATACACGCAACGTAACGCTGATCTCATAAAGACGTCAGTCGGACCGTCTTATGTTTTATTACGGTATTCATTTTTAACGAAACTGACCTAAGACATAGTTTTTGTTCTTGAGTCGATATTATTACAAATTGGTTGCATCTTATAGAAAGATACAAAGAACAGGTCTATTTTTGGACAAATGCACAATTGCTACCGGGACCTCCTATTGCCGGTAAAATGCTAAATGCAATCAATTTTGATCTTTGTGTTTTTTTTAGTGAGACTATTTTTTACGATTGGATGCTATTTTTTTGAAAGATAGATTTATTCATTCTATCTAAGTGATATAGCCGTTTTCTATCCACTCTTTATATATCCCACTCTTTTTTATCCATTGTTATTCGATGTCATGTATTTCCGCAGAATTTTATTTTATGATTATGCCAGTCCAGCGGGTTTCGGGGCGGCCTGTCGGCTTTTTGATAATTTTCGTCTGGATGACTGCATTCGTCCAACGATTGATTGTCTGTCCTCCGAGCGAGTGATGTCTAATTTATATTAATTATCAAGGAGCTACTACGTATGTTCTGAATAATCACAACATTACAAATAAATTGTGATATATATATATTTTAAATACTTATATACCGTGTTACCGGAGGAAATACACATTTAAAACAAATATATATATAATAATAATAACGTTAGATGATATAACAGATATTATCTAACGTTTTTTAATGGAGGAATTACATTTCACCTGGGATTACGACCCAAGTCCCAGCGGTGGGTGGTCGTAATTTAACCAACACCTTGCTATATTTTTCATAAAGTATTATTTAATTTGATTAAAATTAAGAATACATTAGAACGTGTTCTGGAACGTACAAATCTCGCGTGGATTTAATAAGACATTAGGCTATGTTGAGGAAATTTGACTTAATATAAAACGCGATGCTTCAAACCAAGAGAAATATCGTAATGAAAATGTTGTTCTAAATGTGCATTAAATCCTAATTACGTGAGTATTCCATCGCTAACTATTGTATTTATTATAAAGGTACATTTTCTGTTCAATTCGCTGTTACACTGATAACATTTTATGCTATTTTCTGTTCAATTCGCATAAAAATGTGTACTATCGATAAAACATAAATTAAAAATAAATTATTGCAAACTTGTAAATTTATGACTTTCTTTTGTATTAAAATTAATCTATTTTTACAAATGTAAAGATGTCGAGAATTACATTTTCAGTGATTGATTTGTGTTCGCATTCAAAATGATAATTCTGTCAAGTTATTTACAGTTAACCTTTTAACATAGAAATCTCCGCGTATTTTTGTGACAAAAATAAGTAAACGTGTCTCAAATTTTTCCGATAGATTTAAAAAATGAACTATGCAATTGTTTTCATTAATTTTGAGTACGAGTATCTTGACCCTGGACCATAATTAATGAATCCACGTGTTTAGGACTTCGTTTGAAAAGGGGTTTAGGGGTAGGTACCTAAATAAGGTGAATTGTTTACTTTGTCGTTAATTAACCAGCAGCGTGCGAAAAAAAAAATTGTTAAAACTTTACAAGTATAAAATGTAACGGGAACAACAGTGGGTAGCTTAAAACGTCTACTAAAACATGAGAACTGTCGTTCCAGACGGCAAAATAATTTCAAATGCATATGTGCCCATTATTATGAAAGTGGTCCAAGTCGAGAAATTGAAAAAAAAAGACTTTATTTATTTTATTAATTGGCAACCATATAATACAAATGTAAAACGGTGTTTTGGACTGTGCCCGTCTGTCTCACTAGAGCAATTCTGCGTTGAGACGGGCGTAATCAATTAATCAATTATTTCGCGTCACATTGTTCTAAATTAATATAATATGATGCAAATTGTAACAATTGTGAATTATTTGAAGCGTATTGTAATTCGGTGTATTGTTGAGACGTTCAACGGTATTCCGCTACTGTTTATTTTGATAATATAGCAAGTCATTTTGACCTTCAATTTTTTATTTCCTTATAAAACTACATGCAACACTTATATGTCGAAATAAATTATAAATCTAGTAGACTAATTAAATTTCAAAACATTGTGTTGTGTAATGTGAAAATATATTTTTTTATCAATTCAACCGCAAATCTTTAAATATCTCGAAAACGAAAGAAACGTGACTTTGAGCATTATCATAATAATGGGGCACACATATGAGATTTAAAATCGCGTCCAACCTCGTCTCTGCAATGTCGAAAAGTGCGTGCCGCGTCCACATGCGGCTTGGCGTGACATGCAAGGATTGGCGTGTTAACTCGTTCATGGCATTTAAAAGGTTAGATGTCGCATCATGTTGAGCGGAAATTCACGTGGATGGCATACATTACACAATGATTATTTTATAAGTATATATATATCATCTTCTAATTAAAATGAGTGCGCGATGGGGTGGAGGGGGGGGGGGCAGTGTTTTCGCTGGTGATGTGTGTTATTCGCGTTGACGACTGAGATTACGGAAACATCCACACCCGTCCCCGTCCCCGTCCCCCGACTTATTTATCGCGGGGTCCTCGCTTCTTATCGCGAATGTTATTCTCAATTGCTGCTTTCGGCCGATAAAATCAATCCTGCGGCCGAGCGCCGGGTCCGAGCGGCCGCTCGCCGCTCGCCGCTCGCCGTCAATAAAAATGTCGATAAGAATTGTAAGGGAGGGAGCGCAAGAGAAAACGCGGCTTCCGTTGCTTTAATTTAATGATTACATTTTATCGATTTTATTTTTAGTGTCTGCGTCCCACATTTGCCGAATCACCGGTCTATTGTTGTGTGCTGTGCTGTGCTGTGCTGTTCGAGACACGATCTTGAATCCACTCAATTTACGTTATTCACCTTTTGGGATCCAAATTAACTATTTTCACAAATTAATGTAAAAACCGATTATTTTTTTTTACTTTCTGCCCAGTGTAAAATTTTAATTGTTTTTTTTTTTTCGCATCCTGCTAGATACTCACTGGACCAAAATTTCTCATTTTATAAATAAACAATAGACATTATTACGTACCGAACGTGTAAAATATTTTGAAACCGTGACCCAAACACGCGAAAGCGTTATGTTCCAGGGTCGATCTTAAAATACTTGAAAACAAATCCTCTACCCGATTAGGTCGACATCAGACCGTATTTAGATTAGTTATCACCCGATGATGTGGAGAACTGCACCTCTCGAAACTATAGCGGTGATATAATAACTCAACATGTGTGTGGCGCTTAGTATAGTTTATTGAAAGAAAAAAAACTGAGCTATGTTTTGAATAATTACAACTTCACAATAAGAATGTGTTTTCCTTAATAAATTACTAACGCACTATATAGTATAGCACAAGCCTTTCGCTTAGTTTGAAAAAGTAATAAAAATATTACTGTGATGTATTCTTATGTTTTATGTGTTTTTTTTTTTTTTTTAATATCGTTAACAGTACAATTCTCCAAGGTGCTTCAAAACACGCGAAACAAGTATAGTGTGCTCGTACTGAAGAGTGGACAATGTTTAAAGAAAATATAAGCATAAAAATAAATAAAATAATATTAGTTGATTGATAAGGTTGATATGTAAGTACATCATTATATTGTTGCATTGATGAAAAATGTAATTTTGTCTTGTCGTTTGTCTTGTCGCCCACGATATTAAAATCAAATTAACTAACAAGTTAAATTAATCGCCGCTTATCATGGTGTTGCTCTGAACAATGAATGTCGTAAATATTAAGTAGATATCGTGCCCTTGGAACAACAAGGTGCTATCTGACGTTTACATCAATAGGAGCATTCAAGTTTTTTAATATATATATTTTTTTTTATTTCTTCGGTGGAGTTTCGGTTAATCGCGCCGGTAAGGTGAAATTTTTATAAAAAATGTCGCTGTATAATTTAAAATAATAAAACTAATAAAAGTAAATAGAATCTTGATTTTGGTCACGTTATATAATGTAATTTGTACATTTTATTTGTATTCGAACCAAGAATTGAGACGGTTTTTTTTACAAATGTTAATAGATAGACGGAGCGTCGGTCATCTTGGATGATGTACAGCGTTGTTGCAGAGAAGCTCACTTAGACATTGTGTTAAATAGTATTTTTATTTATTTTATATGGTTGTTTAATATACCGTTCGATGCCCATTGTGATTTGTCCAAAACCGATATACAGTGTTGTTGCAGGGGTGGTCTCAATTGTATTAAAAATTATTACAAGTCCTACTAAAATATAACATTGTTTTTTTTTGTTCATCGAGATCTCCTAAATTACTAGGTAATTTGACACGTTTGTAATACAGTTTTAAAGAGAAAATTATTGTCGGAATTTAGATACAAAAATGTCAATTTTGTTAAAAATATCCAATGATTCCTTGCTGTTCCCAAGGTTACGTTATGCCGTGCTATTTATTCATCGTTACTATTTCTAGAGTTGTTTGAAATGGCGATGTCACAACAACTCCCCGCAATCATAGACCAGCGTTGGAATGGAATCGTCAATGGGGACGCTCACACAACAAGCCGGCCGTCACAATTGTGTCCATGTTCGATATTCCGCCATTGCGCGCAATGCACATCGCCGGCTTCTGTGTTCTGTGTTCTGTGACGTAGACGAACCGCCATTTTATAATTAGAAGACAGAATGCACCGCTCGCTGATTGCGTTTGTCGTATATCTTCTTTGTTGTACTCTAACGAATGGGTTATTTTTACCGAGCGCCGGTATTTTTTGTGTCTTTCTCCGTCCCGCTGCGATCGGCCGTTCCGACAGCTGAGGGGAGCTGCCGGTATTTTGTGTCGGTGGTTCTGGATCATTCCTGAAATACTCGATTGAGGTAGGACATGTCCCTTTCCTCGAAATAATTCTCACAGAAATCCGTCTCTAGTGTGTCGGTGTATTGTTTATCGCGGTCCAGCAATGCACACAATGTCCCAATTCGAAACAGTTAACCCTTATTATAAATTCACTTGGCCGATATTTTGTTTTTACAAAAAGTCGACATTATTTTTAAACGATTTTTTGTGTCAGGAAATAACATCATTTTAATCATAAAATTTTTTTTTTTTTTTAAATTTTTCAATGTTATCTGACTTGTCAAAACATGTATTCGCCGCCCATTCCCGCTATCAATTTAAGAGCCATCACTCAGTCGACGTAATATTTCGTTCTCGTTCTCCGTTCATATTTATATTTATTTTTCACATCGCTTTTCGAATTGTTAGGATACTAATAAATACGTTAAAGATTTTCTGAGAAATTCGAAATGAACATATTCTTAATTTCCTATTGCCGAATTTCGTATGCCGTAATTTCGTATTGCCATTAAGATTTTTTTCTTACACGCATGTATCATAAGTAATATTAATAATATTTAGAAACATTAATACAACTTGGCAAAATGGATTAATTAATTTAATTCTGGTGTCTTCTATCGGGTTTTACTCAAAGGTATTTGAAGATACTCCGTAATATAAAGTGGATTGCTTTTAAAAATGGAATAATTAATAAATCAATTTGAAATATTACAGAATCTAAGTTCAAAAATTTGTCGATAATGTATTCTGTTGCTATAGCGAAATCGGAGCACGCGCTTCCTTGAATAGGAAGAGGTCCAGGTTTGAATCTCGGTAGCAACTAAATATTTTTTCGAAAGAAAGATTTTTCCTGAATATCTGTCTAATTGATTAATTTAATTTGTATTAAAATACTACAGAACTTTGTTCTGAAAATGCAAATTCACAGCAAAAATATTTGAAAAATTACAAGATACTTAAAAACCTGATATGTCTTAACGTTTTACTATATTTAAATGGCCCCTAGTATGGAAATTTGGTTGTTTTTGTAAGAAGGTGTTGCATTTATTTTGTGTTTTAAACCAGATTATAATGATTATCATTAGCATAAGTACTTTCATAAATGTATTGTTCTTCTCTCAGTTTTCTCCAAAGTAAAAACAAATATGGAGGTTGCTGAGATTGCAACTAGCACCCTGAATAGTTTGGATTGATACGAGTATATACGTGATTATTTTTAATCTTCTACTCACACTTCCGTCACCGGTATTCCTCCCTGGCTGTGCCCCCGTTGCTGACGTATTTCTGCTCTTAATTTCCCGCTGCACTTTGCGGTGTATGCAGTTAGGTCACACTCCTCACTCGACTCGATTTTGCGGCGCGCGATGCAAAGCTCGAGCCGGGGTGCCGGCTGCCGGCTGCCGGCGAGAGCTGGCCCTCCGCCCTCCGCCCTCCCATACTCCACAACCCCGTACACACAATGCGATAAAACGATTACGTAACTCGTTCGGGGCGTCGCGATGCTCGATAGGCTGCCGCGCCGGTGCCCCGAGTCTCTGGCGCGGGAAATGTCACCCTTTCTTCGTGAAATGCTCAAAACAAAAGCGGGAGAATTTAGGCGGTTGTCTCAGACGTGTAGAATAATTAACACTGATTTCTTTTCTCTATGTTTATATATTTAGTTTCAATATTAGAATAAACGGAACACTTGACATGTCTCCGTAATAATAATTTCATCGAATTTATAATTATCTTTTAGAGATACGACTCATTCGAATATGAAAATGGCATTGACATTTTACAACATTTTAGATTAGATCATTTAGAAATGATGGATATTAAAAAAATCCTTAATTAATTAATAACCAATTAAATTTAACAATTCCCATTTCATTCCCGTGTCTGCTTCTGATGACTGATATTTATTGATCAGTTAGTTTGCGTCCGTCCTGACGAAGATACAGTGGTATCGAAACCGGTCGACGTTATATGAATAAAAGTGGTTTCGCGCGTACTCTAGTTGAGGCGTCACTTGGAGCAGGTGTTCTCTTGTTTTGTAACGAGATTTGAACTTGACCAAATATTGTTATCGACTTGGCAGCTAGAAGCGCGGACCGGGGGGCACCAACCGTTCCCATTTGTCGTTCAGCATGTTTTGCTCGTTTCGTGGATTGTTCGCAGTAGCGCGGCGGTGCCAATATCTGGCGTCGGACACGCATCGCACTTTTTAATTATATTATTCATAGCTATTTTAGAACGCCATTTTATAAACATCACAATTATTCAGGCTAAATATAAATTATATGCTTACGTCATGTTTTTTTATTTTATTGAACTGTACGGTGTTGTCTGCACCCTAAACGATAATTATTTCTAAAAAAAGTGCAATGTATTGTTTAATTTTTTGTGTGTTAACATTGTAGTTACTCATATTATTATTATTTCACGACAATTTTAACTAACTCGACATCTGTCTGTGTTGCCATTATCGAAAACGAATGAAACTAAAATGTAATATATTACAGAATGTGGACATGAGTGGGTTAATCTAATCCATAATTAATAGTGCAGTACTTATTACGTCCGAATATTACATAATACTACAAAATGTTATTATTCAATTATTCGATAATAATATTAATATGCATATCATCGTGTACCTCGTAGTAGAGAAATTAATTCTCGTGTTTAAAATGCGGGGGCAACTGTCATTGCGATAATAAAGTGCATCCAGATAAAAAATATTAACATCGAGTGTGCATTAGAAAAACTATTCTTGAAATTCTGACTGAATGATGAGTCGAAAATTTTCAAGGAATATGTGCCTAAACAAAACCATGTCTGAGTTATAAGCGTTTCAAAAAAATCATATTTATGCGATTAATTGAAATATTTTAAATTATACATTGAATACAACAAATTAAAGGTCAAATAATTTCGAGTGGCCAGATTATTTTTTGTGATGATTTAGAGCCTGAAGCAAAGATATAGATCAATAATGGATAAATTTCGCAAATATTTATTTCTAAATATGTAGACTTAAAGCTTAACACGATTTTATAAAAAAAAATCTAACAATAATATTTTTCGTAACAGTGCAGAATTTGCACGTATTCCTTGAATATTTTCGACTCGTAATTTAGTCGGGTATCCATCCATCCACCTATAAAATATTGTGGACTAGATCTGTTATACTATGTCCAATTAGTGAAATTACTTTCAAATTTGATCATGATGATTTAAAACTCGGTTCGGGAAAGATTCCCCTTTATAAATCTTCCCACCCCCTCCCCTCCCCCCTCTTCCCTAGTACGGAGAATCTGACCCAGATAGTGTACAAAGCCGTCCACGGCCCTGCCGACGTAGGCATCTATTATGATTCCGCAACCTACTCAAGAGTCGCCGCTGTGCGGGTATCCTCCCGCGCCGCTGCTAGAGATTGCACACCGGAGTTGCGCGCCGCGAGACTGCCGCACGATTCAGAAACAGGTCAAGCGGCCACACCACACCGGCTGCAGTCGGATTACAATACATGCCAATTCTGTCGATCGTTTGAGAATAGTTAGCAGTTTGAATTATTTACATTCGTTGGATAAAAGAAAGGTGAATTTTTCATACGAAACTTCTTTAGCCCCACGGTGTAGTAAATTTAAACGGCCAAAAGTCACCGTGTCACGTGGATTTAAAACGAAAATGGATAATAAAAAATACATCTTATTATGTTCTACAGAAAGACGGTTTTCGTTTAAAAAATTCACGTCGATCACCGTTATATATTTCAAACCTGTGCCCGCGCGTGCGAAAGAGACGACGATACTTAGCGCTCGCTGCGAGCTAGATTGCATTAACAGTCGCAAACTTTAATTGTTAATTTTTTTTTTTTATAATGTCTACGTACATGTAATGTACACTCAAATAATAATTTAAGAAAATTGATGTTACATATATTCCGTGTATGCAGCTCAATTTAAAAAAATAAAAATTTAAAGGTTACCTTTTTAACTGAGATTGCTTTCGGGGTCTTCCTGTGTTGCGTTATGAGACTTTCAGCAATAGGTAGTATATTTTCTATCCAAGTTGATTCTTTCATGACGGCATGACTTTCGCGACTAGACAATAGATATATCATCGTGGGCGTGGTAGTGCGACGTGGCGCATGTTTTTGGTGTGCGGCCACTCGACACACCAGCGGGCTTCACTACTCCCGGTGTGATAATCTTAGCTACATACTCGTGTATTGTACACACGTATAACAACCATACTGTACTAATATGGCATGGCGATATTCCTCATCTACACCAGTGTTTGTTTCATCCATTCAGGAGTCAACATTTGTGTTGTGACACAACGACTCGGATTCATTTAGCAAAGTTTCACGTTTTGTTCACCGACGAACGTTTATTTCTGCAGTTTACTTTTTGATACGACGAAATTAAAATGTTTTTATCAATAAAGAGAAAATTAATATTTGTATCATTAATTTTCTATATTCTCTCGCTATTTAGTATCAAAATGAAATTATTAACAAATAATATTTTTTACGTCATGTGGTCACACTGGGATATCTACTTCCGAATTTAACCCCTTCGCACTGTGCCGAACGAATCGAAACCTTGTCTTGTATTTTTATATCGGCTCATGAGAAGATTAAGGCCATCTTTTTAATTCGATTGATTTCAATTTACAGACTTAACATGCAGGGGTACGCAATGCAGTTTTGTGGATATTTTTTTCACATTTAAAAATAAATAATGAATATAATACAAATTACAGAATAAAATAAAGAAAGTAATACAATATTACAGAACGTACAGAAGTAAATCCTCGGTGGCTTAAGATGTTTTCATCATTTTTTCTGTAAGTGAATAACTGATCCACTCGTGGGCTATCAGGATTATCCCGTTCTTGTATTTTCTGAGGCTGCCCCGAAACCCTCCTATTATGTGGCGTAGAAGAGACGTGACGAATGTTTTCTCCCGTCTAAGGATATTTCTGGGGCACTACAATACTTCGGTAGGCGTTGTTAAGACAAATTTTAGTATAAGAGAGATTTAAAATTAATTTAATAATATGTGTTTTACTAGAGTGGAGAAAAGTCTTATTACCAACCATTACCATATCAAATTTTAAATGACCCCTTTGACTGTCGATGTCTCCGTTGTCCCTGTAGTCAAGGTATGTCCTAGATTCTGGTACCAGTCCCAGATTTCTTCCATCTAACCGTATCGAAGGTATATTTTGTAAGCACTTTTTTTGTGTCCAAAGACAGTAACTACCAATTTAGTATCATTTTATTCTAAATCATGCATTCTAGTTCATCGTGGACTGCGCGGTTTTCAATCAAGCGTTTGAGTTTGATTTCATCTTTAAAATTCGCGAAATAAATTATTGAAGCCAAATTAATTTGAAAACAAATGTTGTTTTGGCATAATGTCAAAACGCTGGAATTTATCGGGACATTTTTGGCTGTGAAAATATCAATGAATTTACGGTATTTTGTAAAATAGTGCACAAAAAGTTTTGGTTTTTATGGAAATTACAAAATTATTGTCTAGAATAAAGTAAAAAAAAAATGTTTTTTCTCATTAATCCTTATTAACCAATAAAGTTTTTTTTGATGACTTCTTGTAGGTATAATAATAGAAGTAAAAAAAATAACAAATTTTATATTCTGTTGAAAAAATCGAAGATTAATATTGTTTTGTTATAATTTATAAGCATTAATTATTATATATTTATATTCTTAACCACCACGCATTCCTCTAAACTATTAATATATAAAATTAAAGTACAATGTATTTAAATTTAAAATCTCCCATATTGGATACAGACAACTTTTATAATATTAATATTTGTCTACTCAACATTTCGTTTGTTGTAAAAACAAACTTTTAAATTATTTCAAACTTTTCGGAGCTTCGAACGTTGAATTTTCTCTGTTTTTGTTTGTACAACATGATACCTTAAACATAATACATGACCATCCATGTACAGGTAAGCCTTTGTGATTCGAACTCTGTCGAAACTAATAATTTATTTTCACGTTTCGTATATCGTGTGATTTATACATGGCGTATTTTTCCGCACGAAAATGTGACTCTCATACATCACGCCCGGCCGGGGCGCATTGCGGAATCCGGCAGCATCCGAAAATCGTTAGTGGACCTCCACATTACCGCCGCGAGCGGGACACGATGCGGCAAACCCTGCAATCGTGGCCGTCGTCGCTTTCTTGGCCGACTCACACCCGCGTCGGCCTGATCAGCTTGGCTAAAAAAAAAAATTGTAAAGTTTATTTTTTTGAATATTATACCGCAATGCAGAGTGATAATTTAAACTGGGTATAAATGGCCAAGAATCGGAACAATATGGAGCGCTACTACTCCTGTTCCGTGGGTTTCTTGCAAAGATAGCTTCAGCTCACGTTATGTCCTTTCAGTTTCAATTACAGCTCCTGTTCGTTATTTTGAATATAAAATATTAAAAAGTCTTAAACGGGTGTGGGTTTCAAGATGAAAGCACATTTTTAGGTGAAAATACATTAACCGATGGAATATATGAATCCTGTCGCCGGGTTTCAGCAAGATGGCTGCTTTTCTCGATGCTACCGAATGTTTCATTTTTATTCATTATATTATATAATAATGTCTCGAAACCCAAAAGCATTGCTGTGTTCTGCCTCCGCTGGAGAAGATGGAAAACATTTATTTACCTTCTTGCCCACATTAAAACGACTCGAGCTTGTAGAATATAATAACATACACATTGTGTGCTGATATACGCACAATTGACACGATAACTACATTATTTTATTATTTTTACGTTTAAATTTATGAATTGTATGATAAAATTACACGCAAATTTTTAATAAATTATTAAAGTACATATATCTATATATTTCTCAACTTGATATTTTACACACAGCAAAACAATCGATAATGTGGAATGTGAAGAGTATTCAATTTGATGAGGACCATCCAAACATTTATTCATTTTCAAACAT
Source organism: Eubasilissa splendida (assembly GCA_031772225.1). Classification (NCBI taxonomy): domain Eukaryota; kingdom Metazoa; phylum Arthropoda; class Insecta; order Trichoptera; family Phryganeidae; genus Eubasilissa; species Eubasilissa splendida. The sequence continues at coordinate 23,330,032 of CM062861.1, read as the reverse complement.
CTATTGTCAAATGACATAAGATTTGTATTTTATCTTTCAAGTGTAATTATTATCTTTAAAAAGGCAAATATGAAAATGTGATAGTCTTTTTATATATATTTATTTATTCTATGCGTGGTGTTTATACCTAGAAGGGCCTGACAAAATAAACTTTTATTACTGAAGAAAAATTATTATATGATACGCCCTCGTATAGATCTAGTGATTAACTTTGTGGAAGTCCATTGAAATTAACTTTAAAAAATGAACTTTTAGAAAAATTAATTAATAAAATAAAACATAACTTACAATTAAAATGTAGTGTGAAGTAAACAAAGTTGTGTTTTATTTTATTAATTAATTTTTCTAAAAGTTCATTTTTTAAAGTTAATTTCAATGGACTTCCACAAAGTTAATCACTAGATCTATACGAGGGCTTATCATATAATAATTCTTATATACCGTCTTAATGTTATCCAAAAAGTTTTTTTTTTTTAGTAAGTTGGAATATATAAATACTAGTAACCTTAAGGGCTCTGTATACAATTATAATCGGAATGATTTATCAAATAATATTGTTATGTATGTATGTCGCCAGGTTTTTATCGGTAGTACTTGACAAATATTTGGAAAATAAACAAAGCGGTCTGTTTCTTTGCTAAATTTTCACCGTTGTTACCGACGTGTAGCGTTATATAATAATAGATGATTATGAAAATTAAATTTACAAATTATTTCGTGAAAATGAAGTAAATTCAAAAAAAAAATTATGAAAATAATTTCACAACACAGTTCTTCAATTAAAAATAATAGATGTCTCACTATAATAGATGAAAAAACATTTAAGGTCGAAAATTTAATGTGAAGGTACTCGGTTAACACTTTTTGTGCGGGGTGCCGCTCTCGGGTCACAAGTACGTGTAGCGGGCGAAAACCATCGGAATGTGATAAAAAATCTAACTTTATAAAAAACGCTCTATCTTCCAAACCGTTAGTAATTTTCTAATGAAATTTGGAATACTCACTTACCATAGTATGGTCCTCAATATTGTATACTTTTTGGAAACAAATCGCTTTTATTTTTGTAAGTACATTGAGGCAATCACATATTTACAGCATGTTCACTATGATATAAAAGTTCACATAAAAACTATCGTTCTAATATCTAGATAAAGTATGGTATTTATAAAAACATTCACCCCTGTGAAGAGGTACGTCACAAAATGTACACATATAACTAGTAAAACTTTTCTTTTTGTGTACAGAACACACACGACACTGTCTTTGTGGATATTTTTTTTTACCGCCGGTAACAATTTTAGTCGCTCGATGTTTTTTCATGTCGAGTGATAACCTCCCTGGAGGATCGCTTTTGACTACATTTCTCGGTAATTGAGATGATGGTCCCGGTTCCTCCAGATTTATGTCGGTTCCACAAGGATGGTCGGCTATCCAAAATTTTCCAACGGCGCGCAAAAACTGTTTGTATGTTAGTCTTTTGGTTGGATTTAATGTTTTGTACACTTTAAAAGAATTAAATAAGGCACAATTCAACAAAAACATCACAACTCTCTTGGTCCATTTTTTTGTTTTTCGTAATACAGAGTAATACGATAAATACTGATCTGCACGATCAACGCCTTTCATATATTTATTATATTCTATTACACACTGAGGTTTCCAAATACGTTGTTTTGTAGTCCAATCGATGTTGTGGCTTTCTAGGATAGTGGACGAATGTATTGTTGAGATCATTCGAACATCTTTCTTAGATTTCCAGTGTTGCAACAATACATCTTTTCGTCGACGGAAAATACTTTGGCCTACACTAAGATTCGCCGTTTTAAAACATTCTGGAAAACCTCGGTTTATTCTCATTGTTCCGCACGTTCTTATTTTATGTTGTAGGAGTACTTCACTAGTTTGCACACTATTATAATAATTATCCATGTATACGTGATGCCACAAATTTAAATATGGACCGAGAAGCGAATGAATAGTCTCTAATAATCGTCTTCCTTTTCCGCTGTAAATTTCGAGGTTGCAAATGTATCCCGTAGTTGCTTCACTAACCATACGCACAAGAACCCCATATTTTATTATTTTTGACGCATTATACACTTTAAATGAAAGTCTTCCCCGCCACGGTACAATACTTTCATCCAGAGACAGTTCCCTTTGAGGGTTGTAGACAGAAGAAAACTTAGGTATAAGGTATGTCACAATTGGTCTAATTTTTTCAAGTCGATCGCTGGGATTCGCGATGTTCTCATTATTAGAAAAGTGCCACGATTGCCAGATCTGTCTAAAACGATCACGACTCATTATTTTTGAATAAATAGGTGTTTCGATACACGGATCTGTTGACCAATAATCATCTCTTGTGTCTTTTCGAACTTGTCCCATGAGCAAAATCAGTCCTAAAAATTTTTTCATCTCTACAAGACTTATGGACTTCCATTTGATGGATTTCTTCATTTTTTTGATCCGTGATTCGTTTTGTGTGCGGTATCGATGGCTTTCCTCTATCATCATCTCAAGTAAATCATCCCCGATGAACAGTTTTACTACGTCCATTATGTTTTCGGGATCGCTTGGTGGTACACGAACACCAACGTGACCTAAAAATGGTTCAATATTAGGTGGATTGTCTATTTCAGACCATTCCGTAACTTCCTCTTCCTCCGCATCACTTTCTTCAGAATCACTGAATTGTAAGGGCATCACTGGCACCCTCCTCCTGCGAGGGAACTCTTCACTGTCACTTGTGTCGTAACTATCACTGTCAAACTCAGGCAAATAATCGCTAGAAAGATCAGATAAATTATCCGCGAATATTTCCTCATCACTTTCATAATTTTCTGAAGTCATTTTTTCGAGTTTAAAAAGAAGTAATATAATTATATTCCGCTAAACAACAACACGCCCGTTTTATAACACCGTATTTAAAAACTAAAATTCGAAGTGACTTGGTGAATTTCAGAAATACAAATATTGAGATCCACTTGAGATGATTTACTACGGCGGACGGCCCGTAAACCTACGTTGGGTTACACACTTAAATGCAACAAAATAAATTCATTTCGATCGCTATAGTGAAATCGTGCATTCTCACTCATTTGTGAATGAATAATCAAGTACAAGACAGAGACAAATATAATTTTACCATAATATACCTTCATTAGTCATAAAAAATATACCGCTTATCTACTCGACAGAAACTTCGTGCGCTCACTAATTTATTCAGTAATTGAGTGATTTCTTAAAATTTCTTTACCATTTTCTTACTCTGTAAAACTTAAAGCATGTATTGACATATTCCTTTTTATAAAATCATTAAATTTTGTGTATTTTTGTTTAAATATTCATGTACAGATAAGCTCTCGTAAGAGCTGCGCGTAATTATTATACTACGTAATAGACACGAAGACAAAAGGATACATCGGACATATATCGGGATTTTTTATTTATATACATGTAGTTTGGACCTTTACCAAGAGATTGGTATACAACACTCATATAAACAAATCGGGTAGTTCTACCTTTCCTGCCTTTAAAGTAGAGTCAGCTGAAAAGGTAGAACTACCCGTCCCGCCGTTGAGCACCAGTCAGGCGCGCGGGTAGAACTACCCGACCCGCACAAGAAGTGTTAACATAGTTTAAAACATTCTTTCGATAAAAAAAATTTGCAGCCCGCGGGATTCAAATCTACGCTCCCAGAGATAATCTGATTTCTAGTCAGGCGCCTTAACTGCTTTGTCACGGCCGGTGATGCACGTTGTGTGGATATTACCGTATTCATTAGAAAGTGTTAAGAAAACATAATATATATTAATAACTTTAAACGCTTTATAAAACAATTTTAACGCTATTTGGAAAACAGTTCTCAAATAATGATGATGATGGCAGTGGTTCGAAGTTAAAAAAATATTCGTCAGTTTAGCCTGTCTAATGTATCGTTCCAACACTACACACTACACACTAGATAATAAATTATTACAAGATATATTTTTAAAACGGAATATTGATTCAGATAATGTGAAAATGTGCCCTTATTTTCCTCTAAAGAATAATTTATTATTGCGTGATGTCTTGTATTTATTTAGTGAACTCCGCGGTGGCGCTTCCTCCGGCGGCCGCGCCGTATAGGACCAACACCTAGCACGAAAAACCTGTTTTCTTTCACTTCAGCCAATATTTACGTATGTTTTATTACTCTTTTGGATGTATCTTCTTCGCAGGTGATCGGTTGCCGACCCAACGATTAGAAAACCGCGAGATTTCTCCCGTTACATAGTCTTTACTATTTTCATCAGATTCAAATTAATTCTTTTATATCTACGGTGACCGTACATCTTGTGTCTTTTATTATTTATTTTTTTTACCATTTAAAGTAAATAAATTCAAATGTTGCATAATATAATATCATTATCATTTCTCACAGAGACGAAGCTATTATTTTTATTTACATGGGGAGGTAAGTATGGAAGTCTTGGGCATTACAGGGCTTACGACCTGTCATCGTCTGGCTTAAGTAATCACTTTACACAATGAAACGTTCACCAATTTTATTAAGGGGAACACATTCTTATTGTGAAGTTGTAATTATTCAGAACAGACGGTCTGTGATGTTTTAAATACTATTTTTTTTTATAGGTTTTATTTATAATTAATACATTAAATTAGTATTGTTCACCTATTTACCCATCTATCAAATTTTTGCAAGTTGTATATATGTTATCATGTTGAAACCTTTCAATTATTTATTACGATGTCGCCATTATCTTTTTTTTTGATGATTTGATATTAATTCTCATGTAACAGTATAGATGTCGCTGAAGCTGAGACTTCATTTTTTTGACCGAAGTATGGGCCCATATCCTTTATTGTATATATGAAATGGCTATTTGACGCCCGAGCTGTGACAAATGAATATCGGATTAAAGTACGTTGATTAGTCACGAGTGGATTGTTCGTTAGTTACACTTGGCACGTTATTATTAGAAAAAATGTGCGCTCTTTAAATGGTTAAATTATTCAAAATGGTGACTTCATTAAACTAACTCTACTCTCTTCCACACTGATCTCCACAGCCGGTTTCAATGTTTTACTGCGCACGAGAGCTGAATTCACCTCTTTGGTACCTACGTACGCAGTAACCCTCGCGATGTGTTGCTCAATTCTCGGTGTATTTTTTTAATTCTATATAAATATGGTCACCGTATCTATATCGTATGTTTTCACTTTTTAGCGACTGCTTGCCGGGTAGTATTAATACATTAATAGCTGGAACGCAATCTACGTAACTGCGAAGATAATAATGTATTTTTTATTATTATTTTTAATTGAGAAATCTCCACTCAAGGGGAATACCCAGTATCATTTAGTTTAATGTTGATATTAAAACACTGGCTGTGCTCACCGTCGATTGTTTCACACCAATCCACCAGTCACCATGTTGTCATTAATTGTAATTAAATCACATTTTATTTGTGAAGTTGCGTTATCGCAAAACGTAGTTCGGTGATCATTATTAAAACACTGGCTGTGCTCACCGTCGATTGTTTCACACCAGTCCACCAGTCACCATGTTGCCATTAATTGTAATTAAATCACATTTTATTTGTGAAGTTGCATTATCGCAAAACGTAGTTCGGTGATCATTATTAAAACACTGGCTGTGCTCACCGTCGATTGTTTCACACCAGTCCACCAGTCACCATGTTGCCATTAATTGTAATTAAATCACATTTTATTTGTGAAGTTGCATTATCGCAAAACGTAGTTCGGTGATCATTATTAAAACACTGGCTGTGCTCACCGTCGATTGTTTCACACCAGTCACCATGTTGCATTACTTGTAATTAAATCACATTTTATCCTTGTGATGTTGCGATATCGCAAAAACGTACGTTCGGTAGAAACATTATTAAAAACACTGGCTGAGCTCGCCGTCGATTGTTTCACACAAATCCACCAGTCACCCAGGATGCCATTGTAATTAAATCACATTTTATATGTGAAGTTGGTTATCGCAAAAAACGTAGTTCGGTGTCCATTATTTAAAACACTGGCTGTTTGCTCCACGTCGATGTTTCCACACCAGTCACCAGTTGCATTAATAGTCATTAAATCACATTTTATTTGTCGATGTAGCGTTATCGCTAAACCGTAGTTCGGTGATCATTCTTAAAACACTGCTGTGCTCACGTCGATGGTACACACCAGTCACCATGTTGTCATTAATTGTAATTAAATCACATTTTATTTGTGAAGTTGCATTATCGCAAAACGTAGTTCGGTGATCATTATTAAAACACTGGCTGTGCTCACCGTCGATTGTTTCACACCAGTCCACCAGTCACCATGTTGCCATTAATTGTAATTAAATCACATTTTATTTGTGAAGTTGCGTTATCGCAAAACGTAGTTCGGTGATCATTATTAAAACACTGGCTGTGCTCACCGTCGATTGTTTCACACCAGTCCACCAGTCACCATGTTGCCATTAATTGTAATTAAATCACATTTTATTTGTGAAGTTGCGTTATCGCAAAACGTAGTTCGGTGATCATTATTAAAACAAATTAATTAGAAAGATAAGTAGAAAAAAATCCATAGTCACCCACCCAACCCAGAACATGTCATATTGCTGGTAGATCTAACCATTAACGCTATAGTGACACTATAAAATGTCATCACATTCCACCTGCACATCGTGTCTGTTGTACAACAGAGTATCTTCATCTGACATTTACATCAAATAAAGATATTAAACTTCAAAGTTTTGAATATTCATTTTTCGATTTATATAGAGCAGTGTGGTTCATCGCCCATAAGGTGAAATTTTTATGTATAGTGTCACTATAGCTTAATTGATTAAAGCTGTATACTAGTAATATAACGTTCCGGGTTCAATTTCGGTGGTGACCATATTTTTTCTGTACATCTTTCTAAGTGATCAGTCTATTTTGTTTTAATAATATAATTATTGAAAATGACGAAGAAAGACCGCATCAATGTTTAAATTTTCAAATACTATCTCTTTTTTCGTATGTTTTTGTTTCATTCGCACTATTCGCAGTAGAACGTAAACACCAGGCGTGAGACTCTCGACTGAAATCAATAATTCGGTTTACAACCGGAACCGGAAGTTTTTATAGACCGATTATATCTACTCCATAATATATACAAAATGTATACATGTATGACATTCAAAATTTGAAGTTAATTGAGCAATTTCCTAATCAACCAAACTCTAAAACAAAAAGTTAGAAAAAACTAAGTTTTGACAAAGAATTAGTTGGTTACCCGAAGCTCTAGGCCATATTATACCGAGATAACAACACTTCGCAGATTCTTTTCTATCCTATTGGTGTTGCTTACTGAATTTTGTGGTTTTGGGATTAAAGATCTATATAATCGGACATCACGAACTTTGCTGTAGAGATTCCTCTTTTCCGTGGAGATGACTTATTCGGTTTTTAAAAATAATAATGTACGGGAATTCTGTTTTTTAACGGGATATTAAATTTCCGCCGTCCGTTCGAATTTTCAGCTCGGTTTACACAACACCTCCGCGTTATAAGCATTGGTTCTATTATTATTATTATTTTGATTTTAAATATTGTTACGTTATTGCGAGCGGATTTCGAATTTCAGTAGGCCCAATAAAATATTGCGTAATAAAAATATATTATATAATCCATTGTAGGACGTATCGATTTCATGGGCGGCACTTGAGAAATGATGTTAATGAAAAAATTACTCTGGTCAACACTAAAATCTTCCCGTTGAGAAAGTCATTACCGTATGTATTTTAGGATGTTGAATACGAGTCCAAAATCTTCCAACGTACACAGATTTTGAGAAAAATCGGTTGCTTTGGGAAAAAATGACGATATTCAGTAAAAATTATATATATATATATTTAAATACTTATTTCAATGTATACTGTCTTCAAAAATCTGCATTAGTGTCTAATTAATGTTATTAAATTCAGGAGCCCTGAATCATATTGATTATATAATCACTCCGGTGATGCCAGCGCGCCTGGCGCGTTCTAATTCAAGTCCAACTGTAGAGACAGTCGATAAATCAGTCTAGATTAAAGGATCTGATTCTTGACTCGAATCTTCCGAAACCAAAAGCTGTAGAACCTTCTTAAAAAAGGCGTAAATGTATCGTATTACAGAATAAAATCAGGAATTTTTAATTTATTTTGTGTAGACAAGGATTTAGTATTTTGCACATTTATTATAATAACTTAAGCAAGATGCAAGAAGCGGCACAGTTGAGATTCTTTACTGTATTTAGTTGCTTATGCAATCTATGTGACAGAAACACTTGAAACTATTGGTACATAAAATAAGATACAAGCGTTGTAGTGGTGATGCTCCCAGGTTATCAGGAATAGTACGCGAAATTTTGCTGCTTCCTTGTGAATGAGACTGAATGTAGGGGAGTCTCAAAAATGGTTAAATTTCTGGTATAAAACCTTTTTTTAGATTCAGAATCGGCCGGCACCTTTGAATTTATTGAGTTCGTACAAAATTAGAAAAATAAATGCAATTTACTGCGATAATTGTTGTAACTCGATTTCAATTGATGTAAGTTCATTCAACGATGCGTTTGTGTGACTAGATTGCTAATGTCATATTTTTTAATAAATCTTATTTTAAATTTTAATATTCTGACGGTGAAAACAACAATAATTCATTTCAAAACCATTAATTCGTTTCATAAATACGCGCATCTGGATATCTTCTACTGTTTCAAGTGTTTTCGGCAAATGTTCAGTTTCTACCTTTCGAGTTACGGTCTATTTGATATTGCGTAACCGTTAGCCTTTAAAATATTTACAAATTAACATTTACATTTGATTTAACAACATCGAGAATCAATACTTTCGCGGAGTTTGGAAATATTTTAATAATTGACATGAACCAATGATTTTAACATAGGATATGTTTGTTTAACGGGGGGTACCCCAGTAAAATTTGTCACGAAAACTGCGATAGAAATAGCGCGTTATATTTTTTAAGTTCTCACTTTTTTTTTTAAATCAAAGGTTACGGGGACACCGAGTATCGATCAAGCTAAGGTATCATCTTGCTATATCCCCATTATACTATAGTGTTAAATTGTGATATAAGTATGATATACTTTATTATTTACACATTCAGTAGCATCAAATTTTAATACATACTAATATACAATTTTATTTAAAAAATAATTGAACCCGGTGGACTTTGTAGCGAGCTTAGTTATCAAAAAACTTGTTAATGGAGAGCCTAAGTTACGTCTCATTTGCATCCTTTCCACGCTGGAGAGATTTTTTATTTATATGACTGAATTTATAATTTATTTTCCGATACGATACGTGTGTTTTGAGACGTATAGCGCGGTTTTTAAAATTGTTCAATACTTGTCACACCGATTACCATAACGTGTTTACGGACCCAATAAAATATGCCACCGAATCAGATTACAATGTGTCCCGTGCAGAAGTAGCAGTACAAATATTTGATTACGATCGTTACACCGTTTACGGAGCGATCAATTGATAGTCGCTCTTCTGAACACGGTTTACCTTTCACTAGTCGACTATCGAGTTTCTATAATCGTCCGACCGACCAAGGGTATCCACTCCGCGGACGGGCTTTTCTAATGGCAATGTCACCCGGTCCGGCCGCCGCTCGTTACGTTACGGGTCTATGAGGTAACGCCGTTTTTTTCTTTCTCGTGTTCTCTTTTCGAATTGCGTTACGCTCGCCCCGCGGGCCAATCGGCGGGCGATGCGGCGAGCGGTGGCGGCGCGCGCACGCCTCGACTCCGACTCGAAATACTGGATGCTTATGATAATTTCTGGTGCCATTGATAACCTCGACGCAATATTACCTCTTTTTTGCGATGGAAGTGACATTACTGTAAAATGTAAAATTAATCTTTGCTATCGATCTTACGATGTCGCCACCGTGTGCTACTGCAACTGGGTAACTTGTTTTCGGTATTTACCTAGTGCACCATACAATACGTTTTCGTGAGTCGAAAATGTTCAAGCTGCACGTGTCTAATCTCAGTCATGTCAGATATGTAAGCATTTAAAAAAAAGTCGTAGTTACGGGATTATTTCGACTAAATGATATATCTTATTGATTTCAAATTATATATTGAGTACAAAAAATTAAAATTCACCGAACTTGGAGAGGCTAGACCGTTTTTTGTTGGATGATATCGGGCCTGAAGCAAAGATATTGAATAATAATAGGATAGTTTCGCAAATATTTATTTCGAAATTCGTAGATTTAAATATTTTCCGTAATGGTACAAAATTTGTATACACTCTTTTGAACATTTTCGACTCGTTATTCCGTCATTAGGTATCCCATTGTGGACTAGGCTTGTTACACTCTCAATGGTTCTATGGGCAAAGTCGTCTCTCCAAGCGAAAGTCTTCAGGAGAAAATACAAGGAGAATAAAACTAAGCTTTTGAATGTGGTCCAGGGAACCGGAACGCTGCTCCGGTTCGTGAGATTATTGAAACTATAGTTCTGTTTCATGGGATTCTCGTAAATATAGCTTCGGATCGTAACATCCTCGTTACATTGGATTTAATTAATAATATGGTTTGCGATACATTTATCGTTATTCTGAGTTATTTTAATTACCATTCGAGTCATAAATCAATCCTAGAAGGTTAAGAGGTTAGTCAGCCGGTCGTGGCAACGGATTATTTCCTTCATTTTCATAGTTTATGTGTATATACATTTGTAGTACCTACTGTAATGTGTCTATTTTTTGACCATAAATAAATGCCAAATTTTGGATTCAGGTTCGTTAAATTTTCGATTTAGAACCCTGATATGGTCTTTAAACGTTTCATGGCACTGTTTCTTGAGAGAAAGATCTCGATGACACGGCGAATATCGGCGGACCGAAAAGTGTGGTCGAGTCGAGTCGAAGGCCTTCAACTAACAGTGGGTCCGGATAGTGACTAAAAATAGTGACTATTCGGTACAATTTTTATGAAATTTATTTATTATTGTATTTGAGAAATAATGAATTAGCAAAGAACACCGAAAGGAAAATATAAATAAATAAACAGCCATTAACTGGATAATTTACTTTCCTCGTTAGTTCGAAAAACACATTCGTATAGCTTTATCCAGAATTTTTTGTGGGTCAAAAATTGTCGATCGCCTTGAATTTAAAGCAGTCATTCCTTCCTCGATAAGCTTCGAGCGTGTCGCAGTATCAGAGGTCATCCATCGGCGACGAGGCGCTAAGGCGCGCGGCGCACGCGTCCCGCTGTCGGCGATGGGGCCCGCGCCACCGCTGCAGCTACCGCGCGCGAATGGAGAGATTTGTCCCGCGAAATGAGCGTATTATTTCGGTCGAAGGTTCCCCAGCCCAGCAGCGGAACGCTCGGCCGCGACATGATCTCAGAAATGCACGTAATCGACCGAAAAGTGTCCGCACTGGGCGCTGTACCCGCGCGACCGCACATCTTGGCACCGCGCGCCCAGCTTCTTGGCGAGCAATCTGTCTTTCGGCAACTTCAACGCGCTTCAACTACCCTAACCCGATGCATATTCAATCCTATTTATCGTGTCTTTGATTTATGGCCAGTGGCGTAACTGCGCCAATGCGGCCAGTGCGGTGCGTTCGATAGGCCCCAAAAGATTCGTGCCACTAATATGTATTGATAATTTTTAAAACATTATCCATGTATTATTTTCCGGTTAGTGACCAGACATTGAGGTAGTGGAGTTTTTATTTTTATTTTAAATCTCATTTACAAAATTGAACGATTTTTTTTTCGATATCTTGAAATATGGCCGAGTTAAAGATGTTCAAAGTTGTATGTTTTAAAAACGATCGGTTTATACCGTTTTATTGTGTGACGTCACATCTTCCTAATTGACAAGTCGGCACTCGACACTCTACTACTAATATTTTTAGTACTGGCCGGTACGTACGAGAGATGTGACGTCACACGGTGGATATCATAATCCGAGCGTTATTCGACAAGTCCAACTTTGAACGCAAATATCTCCGAAAGTATTGCACGTTTTGAAAAAATTCAAAAAGCATGGTATTCTGGATTTTTTCTTGCTTTTTTTTAACATACAACAAAAGCTCATTTCGACATGCTCCACTACTTCATTGTCTCAAAGCGCATATCGCCATAAAGCGAAGCAATAATTATTTTCCCGTATAATAGTCGTATACGCCCCCATACAGTATTTTTTTCTTCGTGAAAGTAAATATTAAGAGACAAGAGGCCAAGTTTGTTCTTACTGTTAAATGGATAAACCCGTGGAGTACTTCCTGTCTTCCAAATAATACATTTATAGGGAAGTCCTTCCATTTTGCATTAGGGCCTGATTTTTTTTTAGTTGCGCCACTGTTCACAGTATGCCTACGCGGGGTTGGGGGTTGGCACGTGACTATTATTAATAGCGACAACAAACAAAACGTCGGTGCGACGCTATTCGGAGTCCAAACTGGACTAACAGTCCTTTGTAATATATTTATATGTCAGTTCATCCAAGAAACGTTTCTTACGATTGTGGGCTGCGGCTGTGGACGTGTCCACTGTCCGCCCGTGCCTACTATCCATCACCGTCAACAGAAATACATCGGTCAGGGACAGGCGTGTTTTTCTAGCGAAAATAATGATTGTTCAAGAGATGTCGGATTATTTCAACGAACAGAATTTGGCACTGTTGTTACATTACAATCGAGGCATGCAGAAACAATATCGACAGTGTCCAACCGACTTCAATCGTTTAAAATTCGCCCTGCTCTGTTATATGCTAAAAAAGATGTGTTCATGAAATGAGAACAGCTCTGAACCGATTTTATTTATTTATTAAAAATGACTCAAATTTGTTTTAAAAAAAATATTTTTATCAAAATGGACACTGCCGTATTTGTTTCCCACGCGGACACTGCTTATTTTGATGTAAATGGTTTGACACCGCGTCTCTTGGGAGTATGAAATACAGTGTGACAGCCATTTTGAGATTTAATCATTTGTAGCGATCTGATTGGTTCTTTAGAAAATAACTGTTTCTGTTTCGGAAAGATGCGGATACTGCTGTGATTGTTACAAAAGCAAATCTTTGATTGACAACAGATTTTGCCACTGAAATATAAAAAGTCTCTCTGCTAAACTACATTTACGTCAATTTAGCCATTCAATTTTAAATAGACGCAAAGTGCAGCTGTAATCCTTGTGTTATAAATAAAACGAGGTGTTCGCGAGTGTGGTGATAACTTGTCGTGTCGACTGATGCGGCAGTTCTCGAGGTGGCTGCTGGATAACGTTAAAATGTTGAAACATCGGCGGTCTATTAAAATAGGTCACGCTTCACGATGTCTCTACTGCTTGTACAAAATTTTAAAAGTAACCTTTTGCGCCGCGCCTGTCCAGCTAGCAATAAATAAATATGAAGTTACGACGGTCTTTATGTAACTTCATGATAATTTATGCGCGGGGCACTCGGGGGCCTTTGTTCCCGACCTAATGGTCGTGTTGTATTCCCGAGGGAAGGCAGAAAAAAAATGCTGTCTAATGCGAGAGTCGGTATTTTTCTTCCTTCGCTGTAGTAGCGTGTGTGATTAATGAAAGCTCGTAGATTTTCGGCGCTGTTTGAAGACTGCCCCGTCGTAACATTACTATTATTATTATTATTATGAGACGTCAATTTGTAAATTCATATATCAACGAATTGTTATATTTTTTTGTGAATTTATCAAAAGTGATGGGTAATGATGGTAGATAGAGATGTGTAATCTGTGATCTATTCACCGCCTGCCCCATTTGCGATGAGACCGCTCTGATTTCACTGTTGTTATTTTGTTAAAGAAATTACTGAAGAAAATGTTTGTAATGCATTCAGAATTTTGGTACCCAATTGTACAGTTTGGCACCCAATTGTGTAGTTTGGTATCGAATTTTGTAGTTTGGTACCCAATTGTGTAGATTGTAGGCTGTTCATGCTGGTGCGTGTTTTTGTCTCTCCCTGAATTACCTGGCTAGGAATGTAAAGCTTGCCCCGGCTCGGACAGTTTGTTTTAATGAAGATTTTGGTCAATTTTAGGAGGAGAACAGAGGATAAAGATAAAATGGAGAAGTTAAAACAATAGAAGTGCCACCTACTCGATGCTCGATTGTCTTGGCCTTGTTTACACGGTCTCCCGTGTCGTTCAGGTAATTACCGGAGCAATTATTTTGCCATGGCCATCCAATCACACCTTTCATGACGAGAGCTTTCATTCACACGATCGGTGGGCATCGGGGGATCGCGGGCGGCGGGGAGGTGGGGCGGGGCGGTCGGGCGAACACACACCGTCACTCCACAATCCATGTTCATCTTCATTCATGGGGGGGACATTGTCTGAATTCACCTATTAATCCTTTGCCGGATTGAAGACGTGCGTCGTTTTCTTAATTGAGATATTATCTTGTTGCCGCTGTTAGCTCTCGACAAGAGACGCAGAAGTACAAGTTCCTCGCGTACAGCGGTTTATTTCTCCGAAATTAAATGCATATTTTAATTGCGTCTCGTGGAAAGTTTTCTGTAATTATCGCCCACTTTGGAGGCTCCACAATGTTCGCATCACATCCAGAATGCCATACATAGAATTGTTGAAATTCACCGTTTTTTAGAGTTGTAGTTTTTTTTTTGTGTTCATATGATGTAATGAAACCGTGTCACCCGATCGATCATTCTCGCAAATT
>CM062861.1:23121915-23315200 GCA_031772225.1 Eubasilissa splendida | reverse complement strand
ACTCGAAGAAGATTAAGGTAGGTAGGTACTTGTTGTTTTTTGTAAGAACTGATGACGTCATAAATTCTGACGTCAATTATGGGTGATGAGTGATGACTATATTAAAAAAATAATTGGATGAATCACTTAAAAAGTGTGATGACTTTTGAAATATCACCAGATTCCCTTGGGGTTCTATCCTCTATGTACTGATTAAATAGTTGGGTTCGGGTAGCAATTAAGTTTAATACAACAAGTATTACAGTAATTAAAAAAATATGCACTTCAGAGATAGACTAGTTATTTAGGTGAAGCTGTGATGGAAGAGAGCCATTCCCCCAGAAACGGACTCTTATAATGTTTGTCTCCCACCATTCATCTACTTACTACTCATGGTACACATACATGTATAAGGTGACGGTTCTCACAGAAAGATATATAGAAAAGAAAAAATATTACGTTACCACCGGGACCCGAACTCGGAACATTCTCTTGCGGTAGGAATGCATTACCATTACACCATGTTAACTATCTATTTTTATGGCGCATTTATATATTTCACCTACGTAAATTTTTACGTGAAGCGTCTATTATTTCGATAATAGAATTTTTATTATATTATTTATCTTTCTAACTTCACGATAAAAATGTGATTTATTTATAATACGACAAAATTTTTTTCATATCGTCTTTACATTAATCATAAATATAATATAGAGATTGTTTTCTCCTTGTTGATGAGATTTCTCCCCACATTTAGATATAACGTGTGACGTCACCCGCGTCTTCTTTGGACAGACGTACGAAACCACGTTCTGCTTTTACCGACACTTACCCATGTGTTTTATGTGAAAACATCTTAGATCCCCCCTCCACCCCCACAAAAAAAAATCGTAGGTACTAAAGTAATCAGATCAGAATCCACGAACGTCAAAATTACGTTTCAATTCTATTTTGAAATTCACATGTTCGATAAACAACACATTGAGTAGGCAAATACCTTTTTGCCTAACTAATAAATTAAATTAAAAACATAATATATACCGAGTATGCACCGCAACTACTCCAAATACAATACTATATAAATGAATTTTTATTTGTTCCTTTCTTCCCAAAAACACATTATAAATTGTAATTAGATATACGTATGTGTCAAAAATAAAAACAACGAAATGACTTACACTGAATGTGTACAATATGTGGATACAGCAAAATAAATAATTGTAATTCTAATTTAAAATTAAGCCTCTAATATAAATAAATACTTATAATATTTATAACCCGAAATCTTCACATATATCTACAAAAGTGGAATGGCGCGTAAAATGGGATGATTTAAATAAAACATGGATTTCGATTCGAATTTCGAACCGCGTGTCAGATTAGCATTTCCCGCGACTTTGTCCATGGAAAGTCACAATCGTCTATGGAAAACCCGCACGGCCTCCACAAGCTCGCATACACTCACACTCGCGCACAGTTTACTCCTACGACCAAAGTTACATTACATTACGCGCTGCGAATCAATATTTGGCGTGCCCTCCTCAGAGGAATCGGACCTCTCCTTCCCTCCGAGGTCCCTCCGTATATGTCGCGCCGCGTCGCACTCGCGTCTCATCCCATAGGTCGGTCGGACTCCTTCCGCTCCGGCTAAATGCGCCGTGCTTGTGTGTATGGTGATACCTGTTAGGGCCCGAGCAAACATCACTGAATAAACGGAAAATTTTCCAGGAAAATTGACGTGCCGCGTCAAAATGTACATACACTTCCCTGCGAATCTCGCACATCCGGATGCCATCGAGTCGATCCTTTGCACGCGTGTTTTTTACTCGACGCAATATTCGCCACTTTTCGGATGAGAGGGAAAAATTTAGGCGACCATGTTATTGTGCATGGCATGTGTGCGCGCCTGTGTTAAAGTCGGCGTGCAATATGTACACAAATTATTTGGATGTATGCGCCTATAGAAAGTTCCAATAGTATTTTTTGTTAACAGAATTTTTCGTCTGTCGAATATGAGTGCTTGACGTGTTTTAAAATTGAGAAAATACGCAATTAATTCTAGAATTTTATCGAACAAATATGCTTCGGACATTACGAAATCGGTATACCAGTAATGAGCGTTGGTGTTGTGTATATTTCCACCAATATTATATAACTATATGTAGAAAATAAGCGAGAATTAAATAGTGAATGCTAATATGACATACTTTATTTAATATCATTAATTGACTACACTTATTATACGTTTATTGTACTACACACACAGCTGAGTTATATTTTTATGTAAACTATATTTTCGAGAGGTGTAGATCCTCTCGTCAACAAATGTAAATAACAATATACTTAATTTATGTAAGTTATAATGCAAACGTCCTGTTGCATCCCAACACTCGGTTTATTTTCGGTGCTATCCTATTATTATTATTATTATTCATATGTAGTTACCCTTTATTACTTTTATCAACGATTTATTGCTTCAGAATCAATTAAAAAGTATTATTAATAGAATCGGCGTTAATTTTGTAGAATTTCATCATAATGGATGGATATAAATGAAACAATGTTATTACTCTACTTGGTTTATTAGCACAACTCGAGTTTTGAGAGAACAGTAAGTTTAATACTGTTGATAATTAATAATTAGAAAGTGTTATCTTAAAATTGTCATTTTTTAAAATGTATACCTGAAATCAGCATGACTTAAAACACTTGTAGATGACATTATTAGAAAAAATATTGCTTCAAATTCAGGTAGTATTTATCAATCTTATATTTTATTTTAATTAACCAACCTTTAATCATAAATGATCAATTTAAAACTATTAAACTTTTTAAAATATTTCATGGAATGACAACATAGCAATAATTTGAAAACAATACAGAAACGTGGAATAGGAAAAATATAATGTATTGGTATGTGAGAGGCATTTTGAGGAATTTCCGTTTATGGACTATACATTATAATATCAAAAACTTCACAAATCACTCTTGAAGGGCGAATTACTAAAGTAAAAAAAGAACTACTGGTTACATACAGAGTACCACATTCATTTAAATTTGGTACATACAATTATATTTGAAATGATGTAAGGTAGGTGTATATATATAGTTTATAGTGGTACAATACTTTTTCTGAGAAAATTCACCAACGACCTGCATTTAATTTATTTAAAAAAACATTATTGCGCGCATATAAACCATCTCACCGTCGCTGTCACATAGGTGATTTTTTTTTTTTTTTTTCAATATAATAATTTCAAAGGCCGAAACGAAATGTGGGTCCGTCAGATTTGAGCGCGGACAAAGGCAAACCGCCCTGAATCGATAGCGGCGCCCGCCTACCCGCCCCGCCGCCGCGCGTCCCGCTCGCACCCGCCGCGGGCCCGCGCGCCGTCCCGCTCGCGCGCCGCCCGCCCCCCCGCCGCCCAGGCCCGCGCCGCCCGGCCGCGACGCCCCGGAATTGGAGAAATGGATATAACGTTACGTATGAGTTCTATTAAGATGTATTTAATAAATTCTACAATATATTAACTTATTACCGATAGAAAGCTATCTGCTGTTAATGACACGCAGACATACATTAGGATTTTCGCGAAATAAAGTGGTTTGCGTCTTAGCTAAATTAAATTAAAAATAATAACCAACTGGCCGGGGGGTATTATCTCAATATATACATATACAATGTGCAACATCATACGATGGCGTATATTCGAATCAGCATAGCACAATAGAAAGAGAAAGAGATATATCCCAGAACTGATACTGATTTTTGAATCTGTCATGTTACCACACATATTCCCGTACACAACTGTTCAATATCGTTAGTCACTTTTCAGATCAGATCAATTACACGATTTCAACATGGAATGTCTATTCTTCAGATTTCCCGGGTAGAATGTGTCACGAAACTGCATTAAACATAACACGTTAAAAAAGTGTGTAATATTTTAGCAAAGGAGATTCGTGGGTGGGGGTGAAATATCACATATAAGAATGGGTTACGGGTATTTCGTATCTTTGAAGGCGAAGTAGAAATAATAGATATGTCACTAATAAATTAGCGTTCATATACAGGTCAAATCGTACGATAAATTATATGTTACAACCAGGGGCGTGCACTCTATACAATAAAAAAAGCTGTTCGAAGTTTGCAAAATAAATGTAAATTAAATATTTACTTGATATATTATATAACGAGTATGTAAATATATACGAAAATAATTCAGTTCTCATGTTAACGTGTTAACTAAAATCGTATAACTAACGAAAGAATTTAAAATTAACAAATAAAGCTGCGCATGTGTCTTCTCGTAAAATCTATCCCGGACGTATATGAACTAAACGCAAGTCTCGCACCGCGCGGTGGTCTGAATACAAGTCTTCGCTTTAACAGACGTGTTGCAAAATGTCACAAGCGTTTCTTTGAAGTGGATTTGACTGTATGCATTTCAATACACTTTTTATTTTATTTATTTTAATATTTGAAAATATAATACAATTTTGAATAATCAGTGGATATATTTTTTTTTTTAACATTTGTTTCTTCTCTATGAGAGTATGACTCGTGTATAGAGAAGGAGTATATATGAGTTCATTTATGTTTCAGTTAGTCTGTGTACATATTTTTTTAACTTCAGATACAAATTTATGATAGTCCGTAATTTTTCTAATTGTGATGGGGAGATTTTTAAAAAATTTGATGCCTTGATAAATATAGTGATTTTGAGTTTTGGGATATCAATTTGATCTGTATATCTTGTAGATCGGAATTCGCTTCTAAAATTTAATTGATTTTTAATTTTGAAAATTTGAATACTATTTTTGGTACTTTAAAATAAGTGAATTTGGATAGTCTTTTTTTTTTTTTTTAGAATAATTTTATTATCATTTTTTGATTATTAAATGTGGTATTATTTTATAACATAAAATATTTTAGCTCCGTCTAAGAATCATAGTAATAATTACCCATTCACATAGGTATATTTACACAAAACATGTTTCTGAAAAAGTGAATAATGAATAGAACCTCTAATGATAATATCCATTACTTTAACACCATCGATATTAGCAGCATAACCTCCCCCCTCTTAATATTGGTAGTTCGAAGATCATTTTTTTTTAAAATCATAATATATAATTATATGATTTTAGCCGGCAATAAATTATTTTTTGTAAACGTTGAAACCATCCAACAAAACAATCGACCTGTAACATGTGAATTTAGAGATGACTGTTAATTAGGAAACAGTCATCCCTAAGTTCACACACTTCATCTGTCTCCAAGTGCACGTACGTGGTCAATGGTTGAAAGAATGGGATACCGCCGGTCGCCAAGATAATTAAAGTCTTAACAAAAAAAAGCTGTAAATTTCATATATATATATACATTCTTATTGTAAAGTTGTAATTATTCAGAACATAGGACTGATATTTTAAATATGAATTAAATATATTAATTAGAAAGATATACATATAAAATCAATTATATCGAAAAATATTGTTGTTGCGCCACCGGTATTTGAACCTGGATCTCTTTCCAAACCGGGGAAGGTGCATTATCCAACCATTCCGTAAAAATAAGGTGGATGACTCTTTCAAATAATGGAATGATTAAATGTATTAATATCAAAAAGGTAACATATAGGTACGAAAATTTGTCGCTAAAAATATCGTCGCTGTAGCATAGTTGAATAATGCACCTTCCCCGGTTTGGAAAGAGATCCAGGTTCGAATCGCGGCGGCGCAGCAAAAATATTTTTCGTTAAAATTGATTTTATATGTATATCTTTCTAATTAATATATTTAATTCATTTTTAATACATATATATATATTGTTAGCATTCTCGTAATATCTGTCCGCTGCACAATATTTGATGTACAAATTTCTATGCGGAATATTTAGAATTAAAATATTTTCGGTAGGTGTATACATTATTTTGTGCATAGTTAAATAAAAAAACATCATCTGAACTTGAAATAAATTTCAGCCGATGTTTGAAGAGAGAAAAACGTAATATATTATACAATGAGCTGTATATAGGGGGACTAATATACAAATTCTATGCAGGGATCGTATGTATATATATATACGTAATGCGTTTTAAAAAATGTACATATTACATCAATATTCTTACCATTCTCAAATAAAGGTACGCATTTATACTGTGATAACTGGACTAACCTGGTGGCGTCCCGGGAAGAGGATCGAACCGTCGACCACTTGACCACTAGGTGAATGTCTTACTGCTAGAAAGCTTTTTACTTTACTTCAGACTAGTTTAGGCAGTTTTTTTTTGTAATAAAGATGCGTTCATGAAATACGTGTCACAAAAATATTTTTACTTTTTTCAAACAAAGTTAAACGCTCGTGCTACGAAAATAGAACTAACTTTGACCATAAGCACGTGACATATTGTGTATTTTGTTATCAATATGTACTTCCCAAATACAGTTTATTTAAATATTCACTAAGGCTATTTTTATTTTAATATTTATTTTGCTACTAATATTGTACATTTATTATTTTATGTACAGATACTAGATGAATAAGAATGTTTTAATATAAATTTCATACTGTTTCGTACTAATATTTACTGCGAAAATAATAAAAAAACAAGATGGTTTTGGGATATTTTGATCCCATTGTATTAATACTTAACAATCGAGAATTTAGTATTTTCTAAATACACAATACGAACAACACAACTGACGTAATAACAATTTAGGTTAGGTACTAGATTTATTTTAATATATATATTTTTTAATACATTAAAATCGTATTATTTATATATTTGGTTAATTAACTTGACATTTTGAAGAAGGAAATTGTATTTTATGAAACTGATTGGTGTAGTAATTAATTAAGTGGTTAAAAAAACAATGTTAATTAATTTTAAAATAACTAACAAGCTTTACTGTATTGCGTCGGTGAAATACTGTAACACAATTGACGGATTATGAACTTAAGTAACTTTGAAATTAAACTAACCTGGTTTTGGAATCGTCTAATCAAAAATTCTATAGTAAGAGAGAATTAGGCAGTTTTCTTAAAATAAAAATTATAGTTCTGCTTCCCTGCATTTGAATTCGGCCATTATCTCATAAGTGGATTTAGCTACTTTTATTACCAAATTCATCGTCATTGTTATCAAATTATGGAATTACTGTCATACCTTGTAAAAAGCTCCCAATGACCCTCTGTAATAGCAGTATTTTCATCGAAATCTACCTAAAATTATGTTTTGGAAAAGAATTCACAAACACATTTATTTTTGAAAAAATCTGCCTAATTATTATTTTCAAGTACAAGCCCTTACTGCTTCTATCTAATTTTTCTTTAACAAATAAATAAATATTTTATTTTATATATTTACACCCAATCCCGAATCGTTTTGATTCGTCATAATTACATATATTTTATTTATTTATTTTATTACATTCAGTCATATCATCATAACACCATCGTAGGTTGGCTCCGGTATAGTCGTACCAGACCATTCCTGTACAATATGAGAGACTTGTTGTCACATTAATTTCAAAAGGCAGCCAGAAAGAAGCTATAGAAATCACACACCCCCAAAAGGGGAGGGTAGACGTCACAATAAATAAACAACAACAAGTAAATAAATAATATAATTTATTATGATTAGTTATCTGTGTGTAATAATTGGCGGATCTTTGACTGCCCGAATCATCCGTTCTCCCCCCAGCCCCCCGGCCGCCCCGCCCCGCCCGACTCGCGCGCCTCACACCCCGCACCAGCCTACAAATATTGGTGTTTGCCAAAGAAAAGTCGTGTCGTGTGATGGGGCGGCGAGGGGCGGTGCGAGGAGGGGCGCGGGGAGGGCAGACACTGATCGCTGAGATTTGTTTGTGGACTTTGTCTCCGATCATTTGGCTAAGGTCGCAAAACCCACATTCCAACAACGCAGTCCTGGCTCGCCGAGATACGATCCGCTTATTATTAAATAAAGTTAACGGGTTTCGCGCCTACTGTATTCGAGGGTATTGATGTTGGGCTAAAGTTTAATTCGAAGTCTGTTTGCTGCATCGTTTACGGAAATACTTCAGCTCGGTGTGAGCAGCTGAGACATGGTGCTGTTTCACGGAACGCGGTATTGGAGTTTTTACCAGAGGCGTAACTAAAAAAAAATATGTCCCAGGAAAAAGGCATTGGGCTCCAATGGGAATGAAAGAGTCCCTGTAGAAATATGTTATATAATATTGACAGATGTAACTTATTGATTGCTGATTTTTTTTTTGTGTTTCTCTAATTACCATGTGTTGTAGAAATGTGATAAATAATATGTAATTTTTTTGCCGGAGGACAGTGAAGAGTGTATTTTGTCTGTTAGCCGCCTTTTTTAGTATTAAAAAAATTCCTACGTGGCGGTGAATGAGATGGACCGATACGGGAGCATTATATAATATAACGGTTTTGGGTAAGTGGTGGTTTATCTCTTACTATATATCAGATATAGATCTAGGTAAAGGGAGGCAGAATCAAGAGGGCAAACGAAATATATGATAGAAGATATGAGTCCATATACTAACATATATACAACTTTCAAAAATAATATATATAAAGTGATTACTTAAGCCCGCCGAATTACAGGTCGAAAGCCCTGTAATTGTCTCATGATTCCATTAAATATAATTAAAAAATACCTTTGTCTCTATGAGATATCTGATATTTGTTTAACAACAGTGCCTTTGTAGGTAAAAATCCAGTAATTGTGTGTTCTTGGACATATTCAAATATTTCTGAAAGATATGTAATCAGTGGGTTGAGCAAAATCATATCAGCCTATCAAAATATCAGCTTTTCGTAATTAAAGCTTAAAACTAGTGCATTCTCCCAGTCCTTACTTACTGAGCTGAAATGCGAACCAACGGTCAATGTTATACATACAATAAAAGTAGTTCAAAGATCAATGGAAAGAGCTATAGAGGAATATTTTTGAGAAATCGAGTACCTAATGAACAAATTCACCAGAAAACCAAAATAATAAAGACACGGAGGGATGACAGATAGTAGGGAACGAAGATCCAAGAATTAAGGTCTCTCAATGGTAGAATAAGTGTTGGCCATCTTCACGCTCGATGGAGCGACGACATCAGAAGAGTTGCGAGCAACTGATGGAGGCAGAGAAAATTGGCGGTTCTTGGGAGTAACCGTGTCACGACATAACTCGACGGACTTTCGGCCAACGGCTGTACATCCATGAGTAAGATACAACCGAAAAAAGATCTATCTGACTAAAGCTTTAACCGACAAAAGATCTAATCGACTAAAGCTCCAGCCGACCGTAGATCTACACGGCATGACGACCATAAACAAAATTTCAACATTTTAAGATCCTTTAGGTTGAAATAGGTAAGGTTAGGTCCTAATGATAATTGGGTGTAACTGATGGTTCGATTGTGTCCAGTTAATAATTTTAATCTTACTCACTATACTAAGATCAGCTACACATTCTTTACTCATTTCTTCATTCATTTCTATGTCATAAATGGATCTACCACACGCCTAAGTGATCTCATTTCCACTGCATTCAGTCTACTTTTGTTCCTCTTCTGCCAGCTCCAGGCCTCACTTCCGTACATCAATATCGGTATCAGGACTCCATTTGCTTCGGTTGACAAGTTCCCATTAACTATAGTTCCTTTCAAAGCGCCATTCACTTTGTTTTCTGCAGTTACCCTCCTTTCGATATCTTTCTCAGCCTTTCCATTTCTATCTATTTCCCAAATACACAAACTCGTCTACCTGTTCCAAACATTCATTACCTATAAGTATTTTGCACGTTGTCTTGCTTTCCTTCTTCTCAAATTGTCTGGGCAATTGTCTGGTTCCTAATTACATTTCTTCCAGTGGTGGATTTAAAGAAATATTTGTCAATGCTAGCGCTGGGAAAAGTATCGATATCAAATGTAGGACGTGGATCTTTAAGGCCCCCTTTCTACGATGCATATTGGCTGCACGCCACTGATTATTACGTTTCGGTGGGGTTTTGCAACTTGAATATTTATTTTGTAAACATTTCGTGTGTGCCATCGCCTCTTCTGTCGTGCATTTTAAATTTGATAATTTCTATTGCAAGGTGGAATAAGAATTGATCTGAAAAAGTATTATAAAGCCGAGCCACTTTTTCGTTTATTTATTATACTAAACATTAATATTTTAACTAACACACAAAATGTATGAAATATAACTATATAGATATGATCATCAAACCGCTTATATCACAAATTGACAACTCACCAACACTCTCTCACATTTGGTACAAAATGTACATCGATGTTTATTTATTTATTTATTTTATTTTATAATTTTATATGATACTAGCGAGTACCCGGCATGCGTTGTAATGCCACTCAAAGACAGAAAATATTTGTATTTTAATTCTGATTATTGAAGTGCTTTTGGATCCACAATATTTTTTATTTTTCCGTCTGGTGCGTATACGAATAAATCAGAAGGTTTTCCAACGTACAGCTGTCCATGTGAGAAGCGTGGATTTTCAAAATTTAGTCCACACCCTTGTGGCGATTGTTTCTGTGCTTTGTTGATGGTCATTGCAAATGCGAGTCGCACCGGAAACTGCAGACGTTTAAATTCGAATGGCATGTCTGTCGGAATCATCGGGATGCGCGGCAACAGTACATCTTCTCCTTTAAATTTTCCATTTCAAATTGTAGCTTCGATGATATTGTTTATTATTTTCGCATTGTAAAATAGTTGAACTAATTCAGAAAACTCAACTCACTAAAGTTTCATGGCAATAAACTCTATGAAATACACACAATTGTTGAAACGACTCGCGCGCCACCTATTGTAAAATGGTTGTACTAATTCAGAAACTTTTGCGAGCATGTGCACAACAACTCACCAAAGTTTCATCGCAATCGGATGAACGGTATAGGAACGCATACGGGACAAACAAACAAACAAACATTCATTTATATATATATATAGATACAGATTATCAATAGGTTGATATTAAACCAGACAGTCCTAGTATGACATTAGGCTACTATGTAAAAACATTTTAAGATGTGTTACGTAATACATTATGTATTTTATTTTATTTAGGAGAACACATTCTTATTGTGAAGATGTAATTATTCAGAACATATGTCTGTGATATTTTAAATACTAATTAAATGTATTAATTAGAAATATATACATATAAAATCAATTTTATCGAAAAATATTGTTGTTGCGCCACCGGGATTCGAATCTGGATCTCTTTCCTAACCGGGGAAGGTGCATTATCCAACTATGCTACAGCGACAATATTTTTAGCGACAATTTTCGAACCGTTTTGATATTAATACATTTAATCGTTCCATTATTTGAAAGAGCCATCTACATTATTTTTACAGAATCTCAAATACCTTTGAGTAAACTGATAGCAGACGCCAGAATTATCAATTCATTTTTATTAAATTTTGGACACATTGACACAACTTTATTATTAAGAGAACACATTCTTATTGTGAAGTTGTAATTATTCAGAACATAGGTCTGTGAATCATATCACTTAATAATTAATATAATTAATAATTATAACTTCACAATAAGAATGTGTTCTCCTAATAATAACAGTATTTGAGATTCTGTAAAAATAAGGTAGATGGCTCTTTCAAATAATGGAACGATTAAATGTATTAATATCAAAAAGGTAACATAAAGGTTTGAAAATTTGTCGCTAAAAATATTGTCGCTCTAGCGTAGTTGGATAATGCACCTTCCCCGGTTAGGAAAGAGATCAATATTTTTCGATAAAATTGATTTTACATGTATATCTTTCTAATTAATATATTTATTTTATTTTATATAATATACCTATGATCTATATTGTATAGCTATATATTGTTAAGTCTTTGCGGTATTTATGGAAATGCTATTTTTCCGTTATTTTGTGACAAAAATGGCATATTATTCGATACAATTTTTCGTATCGCCGCTATCCTGCATCTTATTGTTTTTTTTTTAAAATTTTTGAGCTTAAATAATGGGAGTATAAAGTTTAGAAAAACTAATATTTTCGACACATACGTCTCAGCTCGTTAAAATTGTCATTCTGCCGCATCTACCCTGCAGTTCCTCGACCTCGTTCCGTCAGATTATCACCTTTTTTGGTCGCTCTCTAATCAAATGCGTCGTGTCACGTTTTACAAAGACGATGACCGCTGAAATTTGCTCGATAATATTTCGATACCAGGACTAGTCGATTTTTATAAAAACAGATCATCGATTGAAATGTTGTAATTTGAACAAAACTGCAAAGAATTATCAGACAACCCAATACTTGATGGCTGGCGAGGGGTATCTTTTTACAGTGGATTACATGGGCCCATCATTGCGGTTGGGGTAATGGTGGGGTGGTTCGGATAAGTTCTGTGGATCGGGAGGGAGTGAGGTGCAGGGATGGGGGGTATGAGAAGGTGCCCGTGCAACGCTGAGTGTATCGGCTATAACTATTTACTAATAGAAATCTATATTGGTAAAACAGGTCGAAATTTTAACATAAGAGTAAAGGAGCATTTGAGATATTTGAATAATAATTGTTTTTCAGAATTTACAAATCATTTATTAGAAAATGATCATACTTTAGATACAAATTTGAGATTGACTGTTTTACAAATAAGCAATTTTGGTCTAAAATTGGAAAATTTAGAATCATTAGAAATAAAAAAAAGCATGTAAAACTAACTATAATATTATAAACAACCAATTAAATTTAACCAAAAGTCTCATTCTAAAATTATTCTACTAATTTTGTACCATCATGCAACAATTTAAGTTAGGTACTAAATATATTCATTTATTTTTTAAAAATAGATTCTGTTAAAGAAACAATATAATTTATGTTTTTGATTAGTTGATGACATCCTGAAGAAAAAAATGATATTTTTCGAAACCGGTAGATGTATTTAATTCATTAAGTGGTTAATGAAACAAAGATAACAAACTAAAAAATGGATTTTAACCATAAAGTTGAAAAAAAAAAACTATTTTGTGTCCCTGCCAGTGAATTATTTTATATTTTTATTCATGTATGGTCCAATTGTCATTAATTGTAATTAATTTTAGTTGTTTTAGCATATAACTTATTCTTGTATATCAATTACATCCAAAGATGTACGAAATTGGTATGCCAATACAAAAAAGTATGGCGTTGTATCATGTCTGCCTACCCTCGCGGAGAAACGGCGTGGTGGCAAGTTAGTTTTTTCGTATCGTAAAAGATTTAATTTAAAAAAAACATTTTCTATGATATTTATTTTTTGTTTTATTTCAGCCAATAAGCGCCGCTCGACATATCGCGTGGAAAAATCAATGCTGCCTCTTCTTCGCGTTTCTTTGACGTGACGGTCGTAAATATTGGCGCAATAATTACACCAGAGTGGGTGATCAGCCATGTCCCGCTGGCTGTCGAGTAAATTGGCGAGTAGGTTGACGCGATCGGTAAGACTGTTCAAGTACTGATCGTGCTGCCGCTTTTCAATGTGTTGGTTCATTGCACACTCGCGTCTAAACTTTTTAATGCTGTGCATGACATAGAATGTAGAAGCTAATGAATTCAATGATGGAAAATGTTTCTTTGTACATTAGATGATTAATCAGTGCTATAAAAAAACAATAGTAAATAAATTTACAATTACAATTTCTAGATAATGGCTGCCTCGAGTCCAATGTTAGCCGCTGTTTCCTTAAAACCTATGTTTTAACGTCGAACACGTAATTAAATATTATCAAATCAAATGATCTACCATAAATCGAGTTGACCAATTAATGCAGACAAATACCAAATCGAATATATTTTTACAACATACGTGCCATCTAGCGATAATTTGTATTATGTATATTACATTATGTAAGCTGTAACAAATTTAAGCGTGAATTTCTTGAATAAATAAATAATAAATGGTTCGTGTAAAAGGCTAAGTTAAATAGAGTTCTAAACCACACCCCAAAAAATCTGTGCTAGTACATAATGATATAAATTTCTTCTCTCTCCTATCCTTCTGACAATATATATATATGTATGTTGTAGTATATTTAATGTTATCTATTCCATATTTTGCATAGTAACTCTTAATAACCCTGCACCAAAAATGGGCACCCCCTTCCTCCTAAACCCTTATCATAAATTTGTATCCCGGACAACTTGTATGTATGTACTTCTACTTAATTTAATAGTATGTAAGTACTACTGTTTTTTTGTCAATTTTTAAATATTTTTTAATTTTCTCTTCTTGTAGGTGTAGGTCTCTTTGTGTAGATGCTACTGTGCTGTATTTTACATATTTTTTATAAGCTGCGCATATGGGATATTCATATTACAAGGGCATGTATATCAATAAATAAATAAACACTGCTTACGTGTCGTCAGTTCTTGTAAAATACATTCATATTATAACATGACGTTTAGACAAAATATAGATATCTCATAGAGACGAAGCTATTATATTATACTAAATGGGTAATTACAGGGCTTACGACCTGTCTTCGGCTGGTTTAAGTGATCACTTTACACAATGTAACGTTCACCATTTCAGGCATTAATCAACCTTCATATCTATCTAATTTTTGGATGTTGTATGTATGTTACCATGTAAAAACACTTCGAGTATTAGCTACAACTTCACTGTTGCCATCTATAGTCTAAAATATCACTAATCTATTTTTTATTAGAAATATGAAAGTTACATTCTTTATATGTAAATATGACAAATGATTAATACATTATACTAGAATACGCTAGAAAAGTTAATTTTCATTTTTATATATTTTTTATTTAGACTAGTATATTATTATTATTTTATTTAAAAAAAAATAGAAATGCGTCCACGGAATACATGTCACATCAATATTCTTACTATTTTCAAACTAATCTAAACGCTTGTACTATGAAAATACGACTAACTTGCTGGTGTCCTGGAACGAGGCGCGAACCTCCGACCACTAGATCACTAGGTCAACATCTTGACCACTACACCAACAAGCTGCTAATTATTAACATACAATTACTGGAATCTTGTACATTCTCAAATATTGATGACATATATTAATTTGAAATATTTGGGTATCCCGTATATAAAAAAGAATTTAAACATCGTCGGGTTTATCGTCATCCCGCCCCGCCTCCTCACCGCCCCGGCTATATAGACGGCGGGGAAGTGGGAAGTGGGAGGTGGGAAGTGGGAAGTGGGTAGGCACCGGGCAAACATCTTGTCCGAAGAGTTAGTGAAGCGATCTCCTCCGCCGTAACAACGACCTCAATGTATTTGTCTAATATTTGTCTATGGTATTAACCGAAGGACCCAGGCTCTTCTAAGATTTACTCTATGGGTCGCGGCTATGGCTACGGCGCGGCATCTGTGTACACACGGGATGCGGCGTTGCAGCTTTTATTCACAACTTCATTTATGCCAATGATTTTTCACTTATATCTATATTGTTAACAGCCTGCTGCTCTAAATGCTTTTAATATTATATTTTTATAAATTAATTTTTATGATGTGAATCCATTCTCACTATTTTATGGCCAATGTTGCATCCAACTTTAATGTTTAAATGTTTATTTATAATATTTTGTCAGAATGATGCGCGGAGAATTATGTGTACTGCGCGGTAACATCTCGTGAATGGTTTAGAATGGAATACATCTACTTTAACACAAATTAAATTAATCAATTGGAAAGATATACAGAAAAATTCTATCGATAAAATATTTTTTCCAGTTAAATTTTTTTTTGTTTTTTTTAATTGACTCATTTAATTTGTGTTAAAAATACCACAGAACTATGTTCTGAAAATGTAACTTCACAAGAAAAATGTGTTCTCATTAACTAAATCTACTTCATTTTTCGCATTGAATTCAAACCGATCGGAAACGAAAATGCGTTACGAAAACGCTTTCGTTACTTCCGGCTAACCTTTGACATTCAATTGACTAATCGGTTACCTCTTCGGTTCTTCCACTTCACTCACTAGCGTTGGTTCGGTCGTCAGTAGCAGACGTGAGTATAAAAATCGGTCATAACTTTGGATATAAGTATTTGATTTTTTTAGAATTGACAATATTTCGTCATCTACTATCTATTAGTGAGTTTTAATTATAATTTCAATAAAAAAAAGTATAAATAAAGAGCACAAAAACATTCACAGCGTAATCGCTTTTTAAACAAGTAAACGCGTTAATTATTTAATATGGCATGTATTCCATGTAGATCTCTATTTATTTAAAATACATATATATTCACTAAGATGTACACATGTACCAAAGATGATAATCTGTAAATTATTATTATTATTATTATTATTAAAACAAAATGCAACACTAACAATTAGAACAATACTTGTGTTCAAGAGCAGGGCAACATTAAACATGAATTTTGTAAAAGAAAGATAGCGACTAATCAGAGATTTTAGAGGGTAATTACTGGCTATATACCATCGGGTACTTATTTCACTCCGATACAAGTTATTCATTATAAATATCCCAATTCTTATAACCGATAACCTGAGTTCAACGAGAACTAGAGAAAATACATAACAGCAACACCACATATCTAAGAATTATGTGCTTTACTGGAGAGAGACATAACTAGTTTTAAATAATTTTTTGTTGATTACTTACCTTTCTAGAGTTGTAAAGAGGAGCAGATTCTTTCTAAACTGAAACTGAACTAAACTCAGGTATGATTTTCTTGACTTGTGCGCAGTTGACAGGGAGGTTATAGATATGTGTCGATTACATTTTTTCGATTTGACGATTCCTCGCGAGAATTCAAATCAAATGATATAATTTGATAAAAAATGGAGATATGCGGTGTTGCTGCTTAGGTGACAACATATGTTTTTAATGTTTAATTCCGACCATTAAAATTTAATACAATATACGTCTGATTCTAATAACCATTGAACGTAATGCAGGTCTTGTGAAACAATTCGCGTGGCATTCAAATGCGATTCACAATTTATTACGTTTTCAAATGAAAAGATTGCACGTATTGCACGAAGAAGGAAGAGAAACAATATTAAAGGCCACATTACGAAGAGCCATCACCGGTCCCGGGGGTGGTCTGGCTGGGCGGGCGCCCTCCCGCACCGTCTTGGGGGCTGTTTGCAGAGGCTAGGGGAGGATTTATTTGGCAACAAATCATTGTATTACGCAGGCATCTGATAAACATTTACTGCCGGCAAATATAGGTGTACTAGACACAATAGAATCGCAAAATATTAGCCCAACGTGTTTGCCAGGCTAATATGAATTTATCTTTAACATGTGCTTTCTGTAATGTTTGCCCCATGTAAGCACATTACCTTTTCGACGAATCAAAGTTAAGTTTTTTCTCCGGTGAGAGAAACCTGTTTACAACACTTTTTTACTACGGCCCAAAAGGGTTGAAGGCGAACCCTTGAGGGATTCGTGTAATACGTGTATTATAAAGTTTAATTTTTAATTTATCACACTCTGTACCGCGTTTTTTATGGGTTTTGTATCAAATTTAATTTTTAGAGACAGTAGAGGTGCTCAACAACTGCAAAAAATATGGATGTGGATTCATTGTCTAATCGCAGGATACCGGCCCAGTTTGCGGTATTTATGAATCCCGGGATACCGGCCTAGTTTGCGATATTTATGAATCTCGGGATACCGGCCCAGTTTGCGGTATTTATGAATCCCGGGATTCCGGCTCAGTTTGCGGTATTTATGAGGTATTTATGAATCCCGGCATACCGGCCCAGTTTGCGGCATTCATGAATCCCGGGATTATAACGTGTAATACAGAAAATTTCGGGATTAAATATTTTTATCTGAATATGAAGACTATCAATTTGATATGTATGTAGGATTGCAGCAGTAAGTGCAGTACTAAATTATTAGTATTAAATTACACAACGAAAAAATTTCGCAAGATAAAATTATTAAAAAATGTAATAAAAAAACGCAAGTTAGGTTTGTAATAAATGATTGTACCTAACCTAACTTGGGTTTTTTTAAATGATTTATTTTATAAATATGAAATTTATCATAATCAAGTCTATTCTCAATCTCAAAGCAATATCAATAACCGTCATCTACATCACTATCGTATAACATTGTATTCTTCGTCAATTTTGACGTTTTCTACGATTGAGTGACGTGAAACCAAAGGTTCAATTTCAACGATCGGTTATACGAATGTTTGTTGTCTATGGATGCATATTTTATTTTATTCATGGTGTAGTCGGTTTCTGATTGGTCAATAACCAAATAGACATGAAAAAGGGTCGTGCATTCGTATGAATCTACATTTTATTTGTTCTATTCTCGAGTTTCGACTAGAAATATATCTACTGATACTGTATTCTAAATACACAATAAATGGTTTGTTTCATAAATACCTATTGATTTCCTCATCCAAAGCATCGTAGTGAAGAATTGCGGCCAATCGGTTGTTTTGACAGATTATGGTTCGTTTATCTCCCTCACTCTCTCTCTCTCCATCTCTAACATTCAAACATACCACTGACGTTAATTTTCGTATTATCTATTTTTGAGGGTAGGTATAACGCTCACCTTCATTACAATATTGCAATTTTGAGTATTGGCCGGATTCTACAAAAAATCTACATTTATTATAATAGTGAAATTTTGAATATGTAATTTATCTTTGTGTAATTTTATCTTGTGATATTTTTTCCTGTGTGATTTCATTCTGACTCCATCGACGGAACCAGGAATTTTTCCATGGGGGCGATAATTTTCCAGGGGGAGCGGTAATAAATTTTGTTTAATATGTATTGAAAAAATCCAACCCTTGTTGCTTGCGGTTTAGCTGCCTGCTGCCGTGACAGAAATATTTTGAATCAATATATCTTCTGGTATTGCGTGATTCTGACGGATGCAAGACAGGATATGCTGGAGGGTTTGGAGGAAATCGAGGTTCCGTCAGGAACTTCGATATGCTCAAGCGTGGCAGGAATCAGAAGTTATTTAGGGCCTTTGTTCGAGTGTGGGTCTCCAGATGGGAGATGCTCCGGAGAACTGTTGCTGCTGAGTAGCTTCATCATTATTATTTTGTTTTTTTTTTCTATCTTCTTCCCAAATATGATCTGCAATGTACCGTTCTTGTGAGTTAAATCTACCGGCAGTGGTGCGTGGAGGGTGAGTCTCTAATATGTTTTTCTTTTGTGCCGTCTAGTTTCCCAGAAGGGAATGCTTCTTCACTTCCTCTCTGCTCCCCGGCCTTGTTAATTGTATTATTTTATATTATGTATTGTAAATATTATTTATTAATTTACTAATAAAGCGAGTCAACTGGGGACGATGTGGGTAAATCTTGTTTTGGCAGCTGTGCGGTATCGCCCTAGTAGCACTAAAAAATGCCAACCAAGCGGCGAATGAGTAGGATCGAGATTGGAGCCTTGAGCTTATTGCACCGGTCCTGGGTAAGCGGTGGGTCCGCGCTCAGGTCCACGCGAATAGTAACCTCTTCATCAAGCCTCACGCCTGATAAAAAAAGAAATGTAATTGTTTAAAAATGGAATCTCACGTAATCATTATCTCGACTGGTGTACAAGTATCTTATGACAATAACTTAATCTTATGGCAATAAGCTGCTTGGGTACTATAATTATATCGAGATGATCGATGTTTTGATAATGCTTCGAGCACGTTATTCTTCATTTAAAAAAATATTTCTCAATCAAATTGTTATTTGTCAATCTTGTCTTATTACTTACGTTATTTTTTGTTCCAAGATTCCATACTGAAGTATAAATATCTTATATAAATTGTACATATTTGTTTTTTCTGTTTTTTTATTTACGTAAATGTATAATTAACGAGCAAGTAGCGTTTTCTAATCCGGGATTGGAAATTTATAATCCTACTGATTCTTTTAGCCAATGTCATCTTAGTTTGGATCACGGTGTTTGCATAAAAAAGCTTTTTTTCAATTTTAAGGAGAGAAAATGGTAGGGCCCGGATTGGCCATATTACTAATAAACATGTATTATATTATGACACCTGAATAAGTGAAGAGAACTAATAACAACTATCGAGGAAGATCGCACACTTCGGACACATTCTCCGCAATGATGAATATGATATTTTACAACTCATTACCTATGTGGTACTCGGAAAGCGATTTAATATCTAAAATGTTGATGATTTTATAGAAGATAAAGCAACATGGTCTCCAACCTTCGATGTAAGGCGACACATGAAGAAGAACTCTTGTTAACCTTTTCCTTACGATGCTACAAAAAACGCGCGTTCCGGTGCTGTAAACTCAATGTACATGCAGACTTTTACGTTTGAACATTTTGCATTTATTACACACACTAATCATTAAAATAATAGTTGATATACATATATATTAATTTTTGTGTAAATGTCCTAAAAATGAGATAAATCATTGATCATCACGAACAACAGCATAAATACGCAAAACA
This sequence comes from Eubasilissa splendida, assembly GCA_031772225.1. Taxonomy (NCBI): domain Eukaryota; kingdom Metazoa; phylum Arthropoda; class Insecta; order Trichoptera; family Phryganeidae; genus Eubasilissa; species Eubasilissa splendida. Next base: position 23,294,757 of record CM062861.1, on the reverse strand, counting down.
TACGTCCAAGTCGGCCGGTGCACGCTCTGCCACTAAAGTGACGATCGGCATCCGGTACCCCGCGCCCCGCGCATTGCGCCGTCCGCACAGTTGAGAAAACATTTTTTATTGTTGCGTATGGTAAATACTTATATATTGTAATTATTTTATCCAATACATAAATATATTATGGAGGAATAGGAAATGTGAACTCTGTATTTAGTATATTTACAGAGATATTCACATAATTAGATGCAATGTCAACTCAGTTTACATCATTGGAGAGGAAATGGTAAAAACTGTATGCGCGCTATATTTTTTTATGTGCACTATGATGCCAAATCGTGTACGCACTTTGAAGGGAACATTGCTTCTTACCACTACAGGGAGGGATTATTCATAAATATATTAACTATTGCAGAATCTTCTCTTGCCGCAATCGGAAAATTTCGATGCACTTTTTATTATTACCAAAAGGCTATGAAACCTCATACGGGATATAACAGATTTTGTGGATGTTGTTCAAACTTATCTAAAATAAATGACGTTGTAAATATTTCAGATAAGTTGGTTAACCAAACTGATAATTAATATTGGATGCAGAGAAAACACCGCAGACCACCGAAATATATAGACATGAACTAACGTAAATTTCTTGCCCCAAATATTTTCATTTTACGTGATCACTTTGGTACCACTTACGCAATCAAATAGCTTCGCGATTTTTTTTAAAAATATGACTCGATTGGAACGAAAATTTAAACGTTGACAATGTATATGTATTAATGTAAAAAATACGTCTTGTTTACACGTAGATTTAATTTTCGAAGAGTGCATACTTTTACTGTTGCATAAATGTGTCATAAACTATCGGATTTATGTTTCCACCAAGAATGTCTTGCAACTAATGTTCCAAACCCCTCTCCTACATGTACACTTTATTTCATATCTATTCATTTATTGGTCTGTAGAAAAAATAAAAAAATACACATATGATATCTACCCGATTATTGCGATCGACAATTAAACTTTTTTCATTTGACTGTACCTGTGTCCGGTACGTCTCGCCTGTAATACGTAAAGTCTTATGCTATGTGTATTGTTGCATCGTGACCGGGCTGCTGTTGGTTGTCAAACCTCCAATGTTGACTCGAACAACATGCGATAATATTACACCAGAGATTCGAAACATTGCCCGGCTGGTACTGGCGGGTCGCACTCAATTGTAGAATATTAGAATCATTATCTCCAATGTGATCGTAATAACCGGCGCCTACTGAATTTTGTCAACTGTATATGATATACGTATACGGCAAATCGGTAATGTTAGATTAACTAATAATTATAATTATATAATTGTATATATATAATAGCCCCCAGATTGTTGGTCTGCTTGACTTTAAATATACGCTCTGAGGATATCAATTATGATTATCTACTTAGTACGATGACCGACCTCATATTTCTATACAGGATCATCAACGGTATGATAGACTGCCCCCAGATTCTTGGTCTGTTTGACTTTCACGCACCATTGAGGTCATCGAGACACAATTCATTGTCCTATTACAGTAGTAATGTGAGAACTCATGCATTAGCTAATTCCACAGTCCCCAGAATGCATTCTTTGGGGATTGAATATGCGGAGGTAGTCGACATTTTTGCTGTAAATTTAACTCTTTATAGGACTGCATTATTACAATTTTTTGTGTCTCAACTCAATGGTGACGGACAGATTGCTTTGTTATTTTATCTACATTTTTGATTATTACATTTTAAAGATTTTGACAAACAAAAAAACTATTAAATAATTAGATTTTTCGGTTAATTTTAATGTTTCACATATAAGAATTTTATGCTGAAGGCAGGTGATATGTTTGAAATGAAAAAATTTCTATTAATTAATATTTTATACTGGTTTTACTGTTAAGTGCCGCTTATAACCTAGTTTCGGGGTGAATAGGGACAGGTTGTGAAGTGAATAGGGACATGTTATGGGATAAATAGAGACACATAGTATAAGTTACATTATTTTAGCATTATGTCACTGTACTTTCAGATGCATTATTATCTTGTTGGTAGACAAATAGATAAAACCAAGATCTTACACATCTTATGAGACAGAGGTATTTAAAATACGAGGAAGAAGATATTTAGAAAGCTGTTGGAAAAATAATGAAGGCAGAGAAGAAGGTATCCCTAAAAGTAATTTCCCATTTTTAAGAGTCAAAATTGAAATAAATCAATATAGTAATACACTAATACAGGTTTTAATAAAACAATAAAAGTGCCATTAGAATCGTAATCGTCAATTTTATTCGTTCTTGGACTGGTTCGATCGCGGAGTATTGCTGTCTACAATTTGGCGGGTACGAGTCGGACTGTATGGCTGTTAAGTGATTTCTTTATGCAGATCTGTGAGGCGTGAGCAGGTCCACCACATGAATATTGACGTGACACGTATTCCACGTACCAACACATCCCGATGTGAATTGTTTTATAATAAAGTACCTATACACATGAAATTATCACGTTATTTTTGGGGGAAATATTGACATATTTTTGTGTTAAAAATTAGTTCTAGAGCAATTTCAATGCCTAAAAACATGAGACGAAAAAGTGACAAAAAAAATACGCCACCATGATATAGATGTCTCACAGAGATGAAGCTATTATTTTTATTTAGATGGGACGTATGGAAGTCTTGGGCATTACAGAGCTTACAATCTGTCATCGGCTGGCTTCCATACTCCCATGTAAATAAAAATCATAGCTTCGTCTCTGTGAGACATTTATATCGTGATGACAAACCCTCAGGGGATTAATCCCAGTAATTGGCTCCTACAAAGAATTGGACATACTTAAAATATTGTCAAATACATCACATTCGTTACATGGTGACTACATATTATATTCAGTACCCAAAACATCAATTTACGTCTTGACATATTTTAGAAATTCACGTGTTAGAAATGCCACATGTCCTGCCCGTCTTATCCTTTGCGATCTTATGACACTAACTAAATCAGGATATTGATAAAGATCTTTTGAATCTGAATTGTTGCTATACATTTTCAGACGATGATAAATCATTATATGACTGATTGTGTAAATGATTGGTAACTGAAATTTAATGATGATTGGTAACTGAGAATTACTAACTAAGATTTAACTATTGGAGATTTATTTTCTAGTGTTATCAACCATCGTTACAATCGAACACAATCACAGTCACAATAATAGTTAAAATGACGGTTTAAATAATATTTTTACCATCACTAGTTATCAAAGTATTTTATTTAAAAATTATTTAAACGAAGATAAACTATATTTTCGTAGAAAACAATCACTTTGTGGTTTGACATATTAGATTAAATAAAATACAATCACTTTGTATGGAATCACAAACGGTTTCGCTTATCTCAAGCTTCATCATGACGTATTTAAAACTAATCATAAATACAAAAAGGGTGCACTTATATACACATAAAGAGGGTGATAGAATATAAAATTACATATAACAATATCTACTAACATGTGATTATAATATCTATCACTTGTATCACCGGTTGATGTATAATAAATTCCGTGGTTTCATACAAAGTGATTGTATTTTAATTAATCGAAGATATTCCAATATTCTGAAGAAAAAAAAGAAGAATTTAACTTCATTCATTCGATTAAAATTTTTGTTTATTACACAACACCAAAAATAAAAAATATACCAAAATAGAAATGTTATCGAGGAATCACAATGATGACGCTCGCATCAATTTTTAAGTGATTTTCAGGCTGTGATTATTTTTTAATCTTTTTTTCAGTATTGTCACAACATTGACACAGCCATTATGCGCCAGTCCAAACATTCCTGGATCGTTAGTGTCCAGGGCGGGCTGTGATGTAACTCGACTGTCATTAAATTACAGTTAGTAGTCACGTGGGCGGGCCGCCCTGTCCCACCCCGCCCTGCTCCACCCCGACCCCGTCCCCCGCCGCGCCCCCACCGGCAAACATGTCGGCTCCGGAAAAATGTAGGCTCGCGCTGTTTGCGAGGGGAAAATATTTTCCGAGCCAACGGAGGGCGGGAAAAATGGTTCGATTTTTAAATGGTAATATTTTTTTAAATGCAATACCAATTGTTGTTATTAATAGATGTTTTATATATTTTTTGCTACTATCTATATTTTTATTTTGTATTAAATGACTTGTTCTAAATTCGATTACATGATATTTTTTAGTGAACTAAACTAAACTACCCTAGTGAGTAAATACTACATTAATTGGAAAGGTAAGAGCATCAAATTTACAATTTACCATGTTCTAGATTTTTTTTTTAATTTGCAGTAATATAATATTTAATTTTTAACTTTATCAATAGTCATTTCTTATTCTACCATATCGTATGCGTCTTTTCGAACCTTTCTAGTTTCTTTAAACACACACTGTTTCACGCATTTTTTTTTTTTGTTTTAATTAAGATAGTCTAGGCTTTTTATATTCTACACTTAATCTCTTTGGAACGGTCCCATCTCTCATACATTGTGTATCTCAGATATATATCCAAATCATAAATCACACGCTAGTATTGCGAATTGATAATAACTTTACTGTTTCTTTTTTCTTCTTCTTTCACATATTTAAGAACTGTGTTTTTTTCTGTGCAATACTCGCCACGCGTCTTATGGACACTATTCAGAAGTTGTCATACTTTCTCATTATTTGGTGAATGTTTTTTTTTCTGAACCTTCTTCCTCATTTACTTTAAACATGTCGTGTTTGATGCTCAATATCTCAGTTTGCTGTAAATGTTAGATTATATCTAGTTGATCCAAGGACCTCAATCAAATTAATATATATATATACTATAATAGCCTTCATTTTATTTTTATTAGACAGATTTTATTCCCTATCCTATTTTACTTCTCCCTCACCCATATCGTTCCTTCTAGAAAATTTTCTTCTTTTTAACTTTTGTCTCTCCTCTTTTTATAATTTTAATTATTTTTCTACTCCTGTAATAGAAGATAAAGTTCTCGCTTTTTTTATCGTTTTCTATGCAAGGTAAAAAATAATTTTGTATTACTAAAGTCTTAATAAGCTAATGTATTAATTTAATATTTTTTATTCAAATTATTGTCTTACCCTGTATCTAGTATATTATTAATTCAGAGAAAACATGTTCTTCTTCTTCTTTTAAATAGGCAATCCACCCTTCAAGAGTGATTTGTGCCATTATCAAGTTATAACTCCATTATATAGAAAAAAGTACAATAATATTATAGAATAGGAAATATTACATTACAAGTCAATACCATTGTCGTTCAAAAAATTTGCTATTATATAGATTAAATGTGGCGAGTTAAGGGAAAGAGATGACACAAGTCAGCCGGGAGTTGAAAATTACCATGGACGAGATTACTGTAAAAAAAACCTATGATCCGCAATGGACTGGCAAAAAAGATACGGTCAAGAGTTTCCTCCTCGGCACCACACTCACACATTGGGGAATCTATCAGGTTCAATCTGAACAAATGTGAGGCTACCGGGGGGTGCGAGGAATAGATCTTTGAATTATTTTTAGCCGATTACCTTTATAATTATTTAGATCCATCCATTGTGCAGTCCAGATAGAATTCGTACATTTTTCAGAAAACATGTTATCGGTTTAATTTTTGTTACGCTTATTATGATATTTTTACATCGATTAACTATTTCATTTCCAAATAAAATATTTTTTATTTTACTTTACGTGAAATTACATAAATCAATAAAAAACATAGTTTTAATCCTACGCCATACATTTACATACATACGTGTTCTGGCGTCGCTGCTGACGTTGATGGTCTCGGAGGAGTTTGGTTAACCATAGTCCCTTCTTGTCTGAACTTTTGAACCCGACACCGGATAAGTTGCGTGCTCGGCCCATCACTTACTCGTCGAATATTAAAGTGAGTACAAAAAGCGCACGAACCAATGAAAAAGCGTACGCGCACGAACCAATGAATCGCCGCACTTTTAATATTGTTCGAATAATACCCTTCCCGCTTACCTCACTGATGGTTTACGAACAATTATAATTAATTCTTTAAATCTTTCCGCTGAACACCCTATATTATAAAAAAATGTTAATTAAACGTCAAATTCTAAAAACAAAGCGTCGCGAAAAAAAATGACGGTTAATTATGCCTCAACCTAATAGTTAAAAAGCTGTTGAAGTTTTATTATTTAATTATTCAAAATAATGTCTCTACTTTCTAATCTTCTTCAGTGTTCAGTGTTGAATATAGTTATCTTTTTTACAGGTTTCTGCAGTTCCCTCTTGCGTTTTGTTTGCGATTTTGTCCAACAACTTGCCCGATGTCTGACAGTTGCATCGTAATTATTAACAAATGTATAATATAATTATAAATTCGAGAATTGTCTAAATTATTTTTAAAAAATACCGTGATCCCGACTTTGATTCTGATTTCTGAATCTGTCGATTTCGAAATAATTTTAATATATTGAAAAATCCATCTATCAATCTAATCGCATCTCGTTTTACCCTTTATATATATATATACATTGAACATTACACTTTGCTTACTACTATACCGGAAAAGTACTGTCTGCTACATACAGTCAAATACTAGTGTAGCAGGCAGGGTACCCAAATATATGTCTTACTTTGCTGCAATGTTATCCGATTATAACAATATTAACACATTGTACTATTGCTTTTATAAAAAAACACAGACTGTTCGCCATCAGACGCGACGCACGACTCTGACGCGTTAGTCGTAGCATAATATAATTTGATTTGCTTGTGGTTTCGTAGTTACGATACTCGCCTAGTAATCTAGTAGTCGGGGTTCGAGCCTCATTCCAGGAGACCACCAAGTTAGTCCTATTTTCATAGCACAAGCGGTTTAGCTTACTTGGTAAAAATATTAATGTGACACGTATTCCACGTACGCATATTTTTTAAATTGAGATGTTTAGCAGACCTTTTTATGTATCGGAAGCTAATATTTTTCTATTACCCCAAGAGTATGAAAACTCACGTTAAATGCTGTTGACAATATATACTAATATAAAAACTAAAATTCAAAAATATCTTATTTCATCGTACAAAATCCAACGTACCGAAAAAAGGATTAAAAATAAAATTAAATTAATAATTAAAATTATTAGAACACATTCTTATTGTGAAATTGTATTATTGTCAGAACATAGGTCTGTGATATTTTAAATATGAATTAAATGCATTAATTAGAAAGATATATATATATATATATATAATATCAATTTTATCTAAAAATATTCTTGTGGCGCCACCGGGATTCAATCCTGGGTCTCTTTCCAAACTGGGTAAGGTGTATTACCCAACCATTCCGTAAAAATAAGGTAGATGGCTCTTTCAAATAATGGAACAATTGAATGTATTAATATCAAAAAGATAACATATGGGTTCGAAAATTTGTCGCTAAAAATATTGTCGCTGTAGCATAGTTAGATAATGCACCTTCTCCAGTTTGGAAAGAGGTTTAGGTTCATTCCCGGTGGCGCAACAACAATACTTTTTGATTAAATTGATTTTATATGTATATCTTTCTAATTAAAACATTTAATTCATGTTTAAAATTAAAGTTTTCAGAGAAATTAAATTCTTCATTGTTATTATTTATTACGTAAATATTTTTTTGCATTTTGTTAGACCCACCCATTTGGTAAAATCAGTTGCAATCTATAAAAAAATATATTTTTTATTTTTGGTCACCCGGTATCTCCATCCCATAAAGGTATGCGCACTATCACACAGAAATTGCGAACGTACTTACCTATACAATTTCTACATACATACCTATACAATGTGTACGTAGGTACTAGGTGTTCTATATAAAATATTGATTTGCTCTACGCAAATACACTCTGGCTCCATTTTCTGTTACAGAGCGAAAAAATGTCAATAAGTACTTAGCGACTAGTGATGGTGCATTTTCTTCGTCGGAAAATACTTTTTAATTAATGATCGCTTTTCTTGAGCCCTATTTTTATTTTATTCATCTTATATATGCACATTTTAATACACTCTTTAATGGGTGAGAAATTAAAAAAATATAAAAAAGTTTAAAAAAATAATGTTATGTTACCAATTGACAATTATGGTGAGTAAACGTGATAATAAGAGGTGCGCGAGTTTCAAGGTCAACGATGTCTAATCATGTGTATCTTTGTCGTTCCAAAAACGTGACAGAGTACCTAAGCTAATCGAAATTTATAATGAATTAATTAAAGACAGTAGAAAGGGAAATGTTTATATAGTGTATCAAAATTAATTTCTAAATAATATGTTTAAGGGTTGGGTACAGAGCCAATCAAAAAATTAAATATTATGAAACTATTACAACAAATAATGGCAAGAATGGGCTAGACATAAATTATATTAATAAAAATAAACATCAATTAACTATTATTTTTTAATTAAAAGGAACATAGGTTTGATGTGAAGTGGTATTTTCAGAACATAGTTCTGTGGTATTTTAATACAAATTAAATTAATCAACTAGAATGATGTAAGTACAGAAAAAGTCTATCTAGTTGATTAATTTAATTTGTATTATTATTTAAAATCGCGATCGTTAATCGTACAACATCGCACAATTTCACCATTATTTCAATTAAATATTGAACAAATAATATATTAGCAATATTTGAATATGTCCAAGGACACACGATTTACCTACAAAGGCACTGTTATTAAACAAATATCAGATAATTATTCGATACTTCCATATATTTTCCATTAAATATAATAAAAAATAGCTTTGTCTCTATGAGATATCTGATATTTGTTAAATAATACATACACTTAACAACGAGCAGATATTTCACTCTTCTTAAAAATTCAAAAGAAGATTTAGATGTAAAGTATGTGAAATATAGTACTTTTGGAATGTTTTCAGTGTGGCAGTTTTAAAACATATTACTTATTGGTAATCTAAAAATTAAAAATTAACACGACCACAGTCCAAAGATTCGCGCCATCAGCATTAATATCCAATCGTGACGTGAATAAAATATCGATTTCAATTTTAAAATGCCGATTAAAAATTTCGCATCACTACGACATTACCGTCGCATAAAGTATTCACAGGCGGTAGCTTTAATATACAAATATTTGGCGCTTTATCTATACTATCGGCCGTACAGCGCCGCGCCGTACCTACCCGAATGTATTTATTTACATTACATGGCAGCACAAACAAAATTTATTGTTTGGCGACAGATTTTTTCGGCTATGAAACGAAAATAATTATTAACGCCCGGGGCAGCCCTAATTCCGTGAATAATGTCGCGCGTTTATTCCGCCGTCATAAAAATAAAACAATGGCCGTGTTTATCTTTGCTCTTTTATTTTATCGGGAGCGATTTTCGGTGGACGAGGCAGAGCTGTTGTTCACGTGTATCAATGGTGATTATGGCAGAAATATTGTGTTCCGACTAACGTTTATTGAACTGCAAATAAAACGCAAATGAGGGTTTCGCTCCGAATATGTTGCCTTGAAGGGAAGCAGTGTTTTTGTGATAATTCTTAAGTAAGGGTACCTACTAATTGCAAAGTCAACTACCTCCATTATTATTTGTTTCTAATTTTTAATGCAATTGTCTTTTCATATAGTTTTTAATACACCCAGTAGCGTAACCACGAAGATTGGGCCCCAATGCAGAATGGAAAAAAGGCTCCGCTGAATACGTAATGTATATAAGATATACTAATATTAGTTTTGCCTGGTTTATATATTAAATAGTAAGAAAAAATAGTTTCTCCTCTGTGTTCTTATGGATTTACTTTACAGTGATGATCTAATCTCTATGGTAGACATATCGGCGGGGTACTGCTGTTTACATAGATGACGTTTTCAAGTGTTTTCATAATATTATTAAAAAGAACACATTCTTATTGTGAAGTTGTAATTATTCAGAACAGACGGTCTGTGATGTTTTAAATACTAATTTAATGTATTAATTATAAATATATACATATAAAATCAATTTTGTCGAAAAATATTGTTTTTGCGCTACCGGGATTCGAACCTGGATCTCTATTTCCAATCCGGGGAAGTGCACTACCAATTGTGTTATAACGCCAGTATTTTTCATGACAAATTTTCGAACCTATATGTTACACTTTTTTTTAAATTAATACATATGTCGTTCCATTATTTTTGAAAGTCATCAACATTATTTTTACATAAGAAATATTATTTACATGTGAAAAAAGATTTTTTAATTTTGATAATTCAATTTCTTGCTGTGGATTACTATTAACGCTAGGAATGGTTTTGATACTGGTAAAAATATCAAATCAGTTATGCCACTGAATATACCTAACGTTTAACAGTCAAACTATGCTCTTTTTAATGTCAGTTGGTCATTCAAAGTCGATGCTAGTTGCGAAATCAGTCGCGAGATTAGCAGCCCTCGTTAATCTTAAATTTGAATGGCCGCCAATATAGAAACTAGTTTGTTTTTGGAAGAATGTCTTGTATTTTAAACCAGATTATAGGGATTGTCATAATAAGAAGAGCCTTAATAAATATATTGTTCTTCATGCTCCTATCATTATTTAATGTATTTTTCCTAATATAGAGGTTGCTGAGATTGCATCTAATGGTCCGGTTAATAATCCGGTATGGGCCCTGGACTGCTCAAGTAGGTTTCGCTTCGTCCTCCGCTATACCGACTGCACGAGCGTCCTGGGTAACGTCATCCATCCATCGTAGCTTGGCTCTTCCAACACCCCTTCGGCTCATTAGGTTTTGCTTGCTGCTTTCTGCAAGAGAATCATTAACATACTTAAACCCTGGAAACAAAATGCTTGTCAAAATGTCAACTGCGAAAGTAAAAACGTTTTTGATATCCGATATAATTATCATTTAAAACTAACTTAATGATGGGCAGACCACATTATTCGGAGGATGGATAATCGTTGGAAAAATTCAATGGTACCCGAGGGAAAACAAAATATTTAAAAAATATTGTTGTTGCTACCGGGATTCGAATCTGGATCTCTTTCCAATCCGGGGAAGGTGTATTAACCGACTATGCTACAGCACACAGTACTTATATGTTACACTTTTCAAATGAATATCGTTCCATCATTTGAGTAATCTGGTAGAATTAACAATTCATTTTTATTAAATTTTGGACACATTTTATCTATATCTTTCTAATTAACACATTTAATAAGTATTTAAAATATCACAGACCGTCTGTTCTGAATAATTACAACTTCACAATAAGAATGTGTTCTCTTCATAATAATATTATAATATTTACTTTCAGAACTTAAATCATCTAAGAAAAAATAGGCTGCTGGCAAGTTCGATGACCTTTTATATTTTGTATTTAATATAAAATTTGTAATCAATAATATATTTCAATTATTTGAAATAATCGCATAACTTATATACATGATTGCGATTAGACACATGCAGTTTGAATATTTTCGACTCATATTTTGAATATGTGTATTTTCTAAAATATTGTGCACTAGATTTGTTACACCCAGCGTATCTTGGATCTCGTCTACCTTAAAAATTTGTATGTCTAATATTCGTGTTCATTATGGGTCAGTTTGGAGATGTTACGTCTTTGGGTCAAAGCGAATCTAAAGTGGAGCACAAACGACATTGTATTGTTTCGAGCCCCCACGTAATACCTTCGCGTGTAAAATGCTTTAAGTGCTAGCTGGTACCGTGTTTGTCCAGTGACGCGCGCCATCCCTTCAATCACCCCCCCTCCCTCTCCCCAAAATTGTGATTCAGGGACGTCGAATTGAAATGAGAATTAATTTCCTTTTTAGGTACATCATATTCATATTGTTGAACAATACAAATTAAATGTATTAATAAGAAAGATACACAAATAAAATCAATTTATCGAAAAAAAAAAATAATAATATCACAGAACTTGTTCTGAAAAACTATAACTATAGCTATTTTTTTAAAGACACCTTTTTAAAATGTCAATTCACACTCGAGTTTTCATCTCGTATCAATATTAAGATGACACCTATTGATTCTCATCATCACCATCATCCCCTTATCCTAAGAGGCCGGATGCCTAGTCTCAATAAATCCCCTGTCATGCGCTTCTTCGGTAACTGTTAACCGATCAAGATCCAATCTGTTTTAATCCTTTGAATGCCACGAGCGCGTAAGCACGCCAAACTTTGCATGTCATACCAAGCTATATGCGTGATAACACGCACTTTTTGACCTTGCGGACACTATAGTCCCTTGCAAGGATTATAGTCATATTTTTAAATCATTTTATCATCTGTAGATGACAGCTCCCAGCTTTTGATAGATAATGAAAGTTATGACCCTTAAAGCCTACCATTACCCTATGTGGTGTCTTCCATTTCAAATACGGTATGCAGTTAAAAAGTTAAAACAATTATTTGTGCTGTTTATCTGTTTGTTGCGACCCATCGGCTGCCATCCCTCTGAAGTTGTGACATCAACATTCTGAGTATTCTTCTTCTTCTTCATCGCGTGCTTAATGTTGAACGTCGTGTTTGACATGTCTGGAACATGGTATACAATACGTCTCATTTAAAGAGGACTCTGTCAACACCTTATTTGGTCTATTCATCCGACAGGAGACCTTCCTCTTACTAGTTTTCACTCAACTGTCCCTGTGTTGATGAGGTTCTTGAGACACGCATCGTTTTTTCTGGCAAGATATTCAAAGTATGCCAGATTCAGGAGACATTTGTGCGCCTCTCGATCTACGGGATACGCAGCATCCGCCTCCAGCACCACATCTCAAAGATGTCGAACATGTCCCTTTCAAACACAACAAATTTTTGTGTTTCAAATACGTTCTGCTGGATTGAGGATGTAAATAAACATATTAACTAATACTCGTATGTATATTACTTTTATATGTGTGTGTGTGTGTCAGATGAGTGGTGGGAGACATGGGTTATAAAAGGCCGTCATTGGGGGAACGGGCCTCTTTTCCATCGTTCCTTCGGAATAGTAATAATCAATATCTGAGTTATATAATTGTAAATATTATTACACATATTTCCTGAGTTTCACTCCAAAGATACCACAATAACTATACCTATTCACGCTTCATGTACCTATCAGTTGGTTGGTTCATTCTTTTTCCCCTGTAAAATAGACAACGTTTTCATTAATGACTCAGAGGTGACTGTGTACTGACTATCACTTCCGGTTTCGCGAGCTGTGGACGTATACCCTAATCTAAGTAATATATTTATTAATACATTTTTATTGTGAAGTTGCATTTTCAAAACATAGTTCTATAGTATTTTTAATATATACAAATTAAATGAATCACCTAGAAAGATATATACAAAAAAAATATTTAGTTGCTACCGGGATAAATAGATTTTTTCTGCATATCTTTGTAGTTGATTAATTTAATTTGTGTGTATGTTTATCGTCGAAATATAAAATTACTACAGTCAATTTTTAAATAAGTAGTTTAATCAAATGATTTCATTTTAATGCAGGGATCTATGATTTAGTTAGTGGTATGTATTCGAGTATACGGTTGATTTTATTGAATGATAATTTATTTAATAACTATTAACAAAATGCGATTCAAATATTGTTGAGCCTCCCCTGTCCGGAATGGGGTGATGCGGGATTGCACCCATTTTGTGTGTATAATGAGTCAGTCATATTCGCCCTTGTATTTACTCGTATATTCGACAGGAACAATGGTGTTTATATTCGGCGGGAGTGACAACGATCTTTGATGCCAAAAATCATCAACAAGAAATCTATCTGACTTATTTCTTCATACATAAATGTTTACTAATTATATCACTATCTACGTTTACAACACTTGGTGGATCGTGGCCCTGTTAGGAGGGTCTTTCCTTTATCATTAGCACCTTTTCTCTTCAGTTTTGGATCTCTTATATTATATGCGTGACTCTGAGGACATTGTCTAAGATTGGGCCTTCCCATTCTTCCTATCCCAGTCCTGTTGCTCTGATGTTTGCTGGTCGGTCATCTTCTTCATAGTACAACCACCGAAGACTTTCAATTTTTATATACTTTACGGCGCGTAGCTAATTAAACAATACAATATTAAAGATACCTTTTCTTTAAAAAAATTCTGAGAGCATATTTATTCTGGTTGTTGTCGCCAGTATCACAGATTGGTCTTGTAAAGGTTTTGTATTGTATATAAAGATTTTGGTATATCTGGATAGTAAGTTGGGATTTGATTTAATTTTGGAAATGAAAATATTAGCGATTTTCTATTTTGGATCTATATATAATATTTTAAATACAAATTAAATGTATTAAATAGATATAAAATTAATTTTATCGAAAAATATTGTTGTTGCTACCGGGATTCGTACCTGGATCTCTTCCAATCCGGGGAACGTGCATTATCCGATTATGCTATACCAACACAGTGAATTGACGACAAATTTTCGAACCTATATGTTACTGTCATAATTGTCACTTTGTAAATGTATGTGTGTGTGTGTGTGTGTCATGAAAGTGAGTAGATGAATGGTGGGAGGCGAGCCTTATAAGGGGCCGTCTCTGTGGGAAGAGTTCTTCAAGAGTTTTTTATCAGAATTTTTTACCCTTCCAATTCATGTATTAATATAAAACACTTATGATGTTTATTACAATAAGGTAGTTAGTAAAAGTGTCAAAGCGATTAGCGCTGATGCACTTGTAGTAGTAGATTTGGCGGTCTAGCCGCATGTAGAGTACTCAGAGTATCGTAGACTCTAAGGAAATGGAAAAAAAAAATTGGAAGAGTTCTCTTTCATCTTAGCTTTTGCTTAATATCTAGTCTATCTCTGAATGTATAATTTATATTTACTATATAACATATAATATTATTACGCGGAAAGACTGAGATTCACTTACAAGGAATTGGGATCCAAGTAATTAGACAGTAATCAGAGGATAGAACCCCAAGAGCATCTGGTGGTAATCTAAAAATTATCACAATTACACTATTTGGGACATATATTTATGCTTGAACGAAGATAATGTACTGTGCCTTCCACCTCCCCTCCCCTTTCTCACCTGCCACCGAGTCAGGCGACCCTGAACCGGTGCGGTTACAAAAAGATTTCGCAGTATAACAAACGAGTGAGACGTGTGTCTAAGTGTTCATCCTATGCAATCTGTAGGACTCAAGACCCTGAACGGAGATAGTGTCAAAAAACCTAAAGTTACAGTCCACCTTGAAGGTGCCAAAAGAACGGGACTGTGGTGAGTGGAACTTCCTTCCGAATATCCTGTTTCTTCCGGCATCTATGCTTTTACACAACATACACCTTTCAAATTAATACATCTATCGTTCCACTATTTGAAAGCCATCTACTTTGTTTTTACGGAATCTCAAATACCTTTGAGTAAACCTGTCACCTACGTTCTGAATAATTACAACTTCACAATAAGTATGAATTCTCTTTAATTCTATATAATATTACTTGTTATTACCAAGATAGGTACTTCACACATTTTCAAAGTTCTGTCTTCCACGTGAGAGTATACTACTATGTAAGTGTACTGTCAATAGGTGCACCATAACGATAGCTTTGCTGGGACATCGTGACACATTTCACTGAGATTTTTACATGCACTACAAGAATCTCAGATTAATCTCAAAGTTCTATACCGTATCCCTCAATGCACAATACACGGATCAGGTTACCGGTAAAACATCTTATTTCCTCCTTTATATCAGATTTGGCATATAGTAGCCTCAATCAGATGAGACTCGGCTCGTAATGTACCTACCTGCACAAGTCCCGATCTTTGGACGTCCTCATAGCTGAGTCCAGGGTCTCTCTCCAGCTGGATACAACTGTGGTTGTATCTCACAGAATTACTGCGCTAAAAAACCCGTGGAATAGATTTCAGGAAAACAACGACGTCTTAGTAAAACATCACAGCGGCAGGCTATCGCCGAATAAGTACTTGCAAATATGACTATATGTATTGTTATGTATCTGAATAAAAACAGGGTATTCTGCAGGCGGGAAGCCATTCTCGATTGTGTCATGTCGCCGTAGTGTACCTATATTGAACATGTTTTGTGTTTCATTTCTTTCGACCTCATAATCATCATCATCATCGCCCGTTGAGAGAAGGTGAGATCGGCGAACCACCCTTGTCTTCATTCCTGTTTCCTGTACGGAACAATGGCACTCTTCCAGGTTTTCTTCGATTCAAAATTATGCCCAGGATAATCTCCTTTTCTTAGCAGTCAGTTTGACGTAGATTGTGGCCAAAGAATTGTAAAAATCTTTTGTTCACAGCTCACTATAATTGAATTTGTTGTCGGATTGAAGGCATTCGTGCGTCGTGCTGTCCTTGGGATACTTAACATCCTCTCCAGCACTACATTTCGAAAGCGTCTAATTTACGCTCGTCGCTATTGCAGACTGTCCAATTCTCCGCTGCATTTTTGTTGTTTGCTTGATATCACTAAATTTCTGTATTCTCCTTAGTTTGTTCATAGCAACTTTAGCTCGTGTCTTTATATGCGTCTTCGAATTTCTGGCATCAGTGTTCGTAATCAGCGCCTTCAAATAAATTATCCCTTGAACTGAAAGTTTTTTTGTGATACATTAGTACGATCTACAACCAGTATTTTAATTTTGCGTTCAAGCACACATGGACAAATGTGAGCAGTCATCAGACACATAAACAAAATAGAAGCAATGCTCAAAAGTAATCTGACCACGAAGTATCTGAAGAGAGAATTAGGAAGAAAATACCTTTCAGGGCAATGCGGATGATTCGAAGGGGTAGTAAGTTTGAGTGAATGTTGGCGAGGGGGATGTGCAGGAACACGCAACGATTGTCTAGGCTTACGAATCCCCGACGATACACATTAAATACTCTCCACAGAAAATCAGGGGAACATGAATGAGGAACAAGAATAATAATTAGAATTAAATATTTTCACATTATACGCTATGTATGTATTCGATCTTACTGTGTTTTGCCTTCGATGAGTTTTGGTTTTATAAAATACATTAGTTGATCAATTTGCCCTAAAACAGGCTTGCCTAGTTGGGCAATGTATTTAAATGTGTGTAAAGAAAAATTCAGCTACAATACTATTAAATTATATTAATGACAACAAAGAAATAATCAATGCTATCAAAAAATACTTGAAAGAATAACATGTATCCCGAAATTCGTAATATTTTTATATCGTTGTAATTATTAATATGTAATCCTCTTCTCTGCATTGTATTGTATCATTGTAAATATAACAGATTAATAAATAAATAAAAATTTAAAAAAATTAAACAAGTAAATACATAACATGATGTGAATTTTTTAAATTTTATACGCATACTTTAAGATAAAAAAGGTACGTGATAATGTAAAAATTGTATTGGTCTAAGAGAACATGTACCCGTACTTCCTTGGATGGGTTTTGAAACACTTCGCAGAAAAGTGACAAAACAAATAGTCGTTTTGGAATCTATGGAGATCCCATATCGAATATATAACATGGATTAAATTTTTACAGCAGTTTGTGACACTTGCACACTATGTTCAGTGAAACTAGTGAGACCAATAGGAAGGTTTAGTTAATTTATTGTCTAGGGAGAGACTCGGATTGTTCGACAATATATTAAAAAAAAATTTTTTTTTTTTTTTAGGAGAACACATTCTTATTGTGAAGTTGTAATTATTCAGAACATAGGTCTGTGATATTTTTAAATATGAATTAAATATATTAATTATAAAGATATACATATAAAATCAATTTTATCGAAAAATATTGTTGTTGCGCTACCGGGATTCGAACCTGGATCTCTTTCCTAAGTGGAAAGGTGTATTATCCAACTATGCTACAGCGACAATATTTTTAGCGACAAATTTTCGAACCTATATGTTACCTTTTTGATATTAATACATTTAATCGTTCCATTACTTGAAAGAGCCATCTAACTTATTTTTACACAACAAGAATGTGTTCTCCTAATTAAAACAATTGCGCGAATTTGGTCGTGTCCTTACATACATGTTCAATGAAAACATCGCTCTGGATACGATGCTCTCAAAGATACGATACTTTAAATCATTATTGCATATGCTGGCTGAATGTTAACATAATCTGTAAACTGACCTATTTCTCGGTGGACAGACTGTCAACAAATTTGTTGGACAATGAGCTGTCGAGTGCTCCAAAGTTGACCGCGTTGCTCATCCGACAAAAGAATGCGCGACACAAATCTATATCGCGATATCTAATTTCAATATTATGAAGTAAACATGCGACGTAGGTACTTTTGTTACGAAATGCTTAGCATTATTTACGAAGTCAATATTGATTTGCGATTCGGTTCTCTGAAATGGTCAAACAAACAAATCGTGTCGTAATCTGCATTCAGATTCTATTTGTTTCGAAGATATAAATATAGATATAGGAATAATTATTTATATTTTTATTGTTTAAGCACTTCTACATGTACGCGATCTATTGCAGGGGAGTGTAGGCAGGTAAGATGCAATATTAAATATGAATTAAATATATTAATTAGAAAGGTATGCATATAAAATCAATTTTATCGAAAAATATTGTTGTTGCGCCGCCGGGATTCGAACCTGGATCACTTTCCTAACCGGGGAAGGTGCATTATTCCAGGTTCGAATTCCGGTGGCGCAACAACAATATTTTTAGATAAAATTGATTTTGATTTTGTTTCCTGAAGAAGATACCATAAGTATCGAAACATGTAGAATAATCAATAAATAGTGGTTTAAACAAGTTCTGCAATAGATTAAAGTTTTTACCTGTACGAGAAATAATAAAAAAATTTGGAACAAAGTTTGAAAAGTGTTTTCGGTAATCCAAGAAAACAGATTTCTCCCCAAAAATGGACGCGTCAAAGGTTAACATGTTCGATATTTGAATACATCCGGCGCTGGCGGATGCGCGGGAATTCCTCGCAAGATGGCGGATCGACGGTTCTGGAAACCCACGCGGCGTGTGTAGTGTACAGTGTATAAGGTGGGAGGATGTGAAATGCCGACGTCGACGAAGCCGCCGGCAATGGACAATATGGAAGTGTCAATAATTTGCAGCGATGCCGGCTGACCGTACGTCATTGGCGGCCATTTTATTTGATGGTCGAATTTTATCGTTTTTGTTTTGCCAGCATTAAAAAAATGTGTTTTTTAATCTCATTGAAATATACCAAAAATAATGTTAAAATTGTATTAATTACCACAGAACTATGGTCTGAAAATGCAACTTCATAACGTAAACGTATTCTCCTTAAAATATACAGTGTGGCCCCAAAAAAGTGAGAATATCTCGTAACACATGAGTTATTTCAAAACATAATATAATTAATTATAATTCTTAATGTAATTTTTTTTTGTACAATATTTAGATAATCATAAATCATCAGAACACCCCATATTGCATAATCTACTGGGTTTAAATTTGGGGCCGTTCGGTGGCCACATGCCTGGCTCGATGAAATTAACATTCTCACGACGAAGAAAGTTGATTGTATTTCTGGCTGTGTGAGATAGAGCTCCGTCCTGCTGTAATGTCCAGTTATGCTGTAATGTTTAGCTATACTCCAGACTTTGTTTTCAAACTCTGATCATTTTCCTAGCACCCCAACGTTTTTCAATTCGTAAATCGTCATGATCAGAATTCGGTCTTCAGCAGTAATTTTTGTCATTCTGGGGGCAACAATTTGAAAAAAACCATATATAAACAGTGGGAAAATTAATAATCAAATATGGCGACCGGGAATTATCGAAATAAAACGTTATATAGGTAAATAGGTTAATAAGTAAATTAGTAAACTATTTAAGCTATCGTTGATGTAGTTAAACTAATTTTGATGTAATTATATCACATTTTACGAAATGTTCTCACTTTTTTTGGACCATCCTGTATATAAGTTGTATCAAAGTTAATCCAAATTTAATAAAATAAACCAATTATTTAATTTTGGCGTCTCCTAGCATGTTTTACTCAAAACGTATTTGACATTCACAGCAATATAAAATTGATTACTTTTAAAAATGGAATAAAAGATTGCAGAATGCAAGTTCAAAATTTGTTTGAAAATGTATTCGATTGCTATAGCGAATTGTGAACGCGCATCCCCGGATAGGATACGGTCCAGGTTCGAATCCCGGTAGCAACTAAATAATTTTTTTTAAATAGTATTTTTCTAGTTGATTAATTTAATTTATATTAAGTTATAATTAGTTGAACAAGTTTTCGGTCATCAATTTAATATAATAATTTACTTTGGGCATTTAAAATACAAGAATAGTGACTATATGTATAGTTGGTAAAAGTGTCAAAGCGAATAGCGTTGATGCACTTGTAGTCTAGCCGTATGTAGAGTACCTACTCAAGAGTGACGTTATCAAAGGAATTGAAAAAAAGAAACATTTGACATTCGTTCATACGTTCCACACACCCAAACCATTTTAGCGACCATTTCTTAATTCTATCGATCATGTTACAAACAGATCCTAATTTAAATAATAATATAAAACACTTTTAAATATGAATTAAATGTATTAATTAGAAAGATATACATATAAAATCAATTTTATCGAAAAATATTGTTGTTGCGCCATCGTATCGTTGTTGATTCGAACCTTGATCTATTTCCTAACCGGGGAAGGTGCATTATCCAACTATGCTACAGCGACAATATTTTTTGCGAAAAATACCTTTTTGATATTAATACATTTAATCGCTTCATTATTTGAAAGAGCCATCTACCTTATTTGTTGCTAAAAATATTTTCGCTGATTTTATATGTATATTTTTCTAATTAATATTTTTAATTCATATTTAAAATATCACAGACCTATGTTCTGAATAAGTACAAGTTCACAATAAGAATGTATCAATGTGTCCAAAATTTAATAAAAATGAATTGATGATTCTGGCGTCTGCTATCAGATTACTCAAAGGTATTTGAGATTCTGTATATTGTATATATATATATCCTATGTTATTCATTCTTCACTCTATGATATATACATTTCCACGCGCGCCTGAGTGACCCCATTTCCACTGCATTCAATCTACTTTCGTGGTTCTCTTACCAATTACATATATTAGTGTTGACAGGGGCGTGCACTGCATACAAACAAAAAGCTGTGCATTACTAAAAATTCTGCGAAAGAAATATAAATTAAATAATCCATACTATGCTAGTGCCCACAGTGTATCAGTAGAATCATTAGTTGCGTAGTTGTGGATGCTACCGCGCGACGCCACTGGAGCGCTATAATACTCTACTGAGTTATTCTCATCAATTGCTACTACAATTGCTAGGCATTATTTTAATCTATCGTTCTATTCAAGCCATACAATTGATACGTACTGAATTGAAAATTCCACTCGGCATAGTCAGAAATGAATCATTTGATCCATATTATACGGATTCCTTACTTATGCTGTTTCCTAACAGAATGACATTTGAAAGGTTTTGAACATGGTTTAGAGCTGATCGAAGCAACTACTTCCTCATTTACTAATTCGCAAATTTTACTACCTTGTTCTTTGCGTTCGAGAATAATGTATTTTTATTGTGATGGGTTCATTTTTCCTAAAGACGTCGGTTAAATGAAAGTTCATAAATCTATGTACAATGCGTAACATATAGATATATTATATAATATTATGGTAACAGCATAAACTAAGTCTATGCTTATTGCGCGCCACCGAGGGTCTAGTAATTATTCTTAATATCTTAATTCTCTATTATTATAATAAAATTTGAATTATGTAAGTATATGGTTTGTGTACCTCAGCGCTGGCGCTAGACTGTTTGATTGTTTGCAAGATTGTTTTTTTTCCGCCCTAGTAACTTAAGTAAAGATGATGTTTTCTATTTTTGTAAAACCATCTACATAAATTGGCCGCCCTCTAAATCATCAGGGGCGGTATTTTGTTAGGCTCTCGTTTAGAAACTTTACCAAGGTCGGCTTTTTGCCAAAAGGCGTTCTGTACATTAGTGTTGACTACAAATTACTGCTTTATTAGGAAATAACTATAATGTTATTTATTGGATTAGCTTTCTTGGATTGTTTATACCTTAATTATTTTTATTACACACTATTATCGTTTTGTAACTTGGGATTTTGTTTTTCAATTTTTATATATTTTTCAGCCGCTCTTTTGATTTGGCAGCCACAGGCAGGCGCCTGTTTCGCCTGTGCGTAACGCCGGCGATAATAGCTAAATGAAAAAAAAAAAGTGTTGGGAGTAAAATCTGATATTTTTCATGAATAGAAATGCCATTATTGCATGAGAAATTATTTCGAGACTATCTCTGAGGCAAGGAATTAAGCTTCCATGAGATTGTTTGGAGATAACTCTCGGCTATCGTTGTCCACGTTTACACACCAAGCCTCAGAGATTCGAACTTCACTCAAATAAAAAGTCAAACATCAAATGTCAGTCCATTGACCATGGATGTGTCATTCGTCAGTTGGATGTATTTGAATCTAATTAGCAGCAAATAAAACGAAATAAATGTTAGTAATTTTTTTTTTCTGTTTGTTAAACAGAATAAACAGTTATATGTATTTTGTGCGCACGTGATAAAAATCAGATTTTTTGTCAAAACGGAATAGAACAGTTTACAAGTTACGCCAACGAAATGTTTCAGCAACTCGCGTCATACTAAATATAAATTAATTTAGTTTCATAGATTAAATAAATTCTGCAATTTTACTCCACCTGCCGCCCTTGGTCCCGCAGCTACAACAATGCGAGTTCACCCCAGTAGATGTTCTCCGGATATTGCAGCCCCACCTGAGGGTATGGATGCATCCAATACAGATACAGTGGTGGGTTGTGACCCAGAGATAATGCTGATAATATATGTATATCTTCTACCTTTACTGTGTGTATATGTTAGGTAGATTTCCATAGAAATACTACCAACTGAAGAGAATCTAATGACGCAACTTTCGAATAATTTTAATACACTTTTTTCGATCACTACCAGGCGACATTGAAACCAGTTGAAAAGGTTATCTGTAATCATCATCAGCAGCAACAGCAGTTCTATCCACTGCTGAATGATAACTTCTCCGAGTTTCTTCTCCCGCCATTCTCTGTCCATTGCTATTCGCTTCCACGTATTCCCGCAGAGTTTGAAGAGTTCAGCGGGTTTCAGGGCGGCCTTTTGATTTCCCTCGATCACCATTGGATGACTGAGTTTGTTTCATGATTTCGTTCTCCTATAAAAAGCAAAGGCAGCAATCTCCAAATATTTTTATTTGCAGAAAAAACGTGATAAACTCAATCCAAATTAGATAACATAATAAGGAATATTTACTTTGTAGGTGAAAATCCAGTAATTGTGTGTTTTTAGACATATTCAAGTGTTGTATATAATAGATATAACCGTGAATTGCATCGTGAATCTTGCATCTTGCAGGATGAGAGAGAATCCCTTCCTTGTATGGAGATTGTCAAATATTTATTTTAAATATGAATTAAATATATTAATTAGAAATATATACATATAAAATCAATTTTATCGAAAAATATTGTTGTTGCGCTACCGGGATTCGAACCTGGATATCACAGACCTATGTTCTGAATAATTACAACTTCACAATAATAATGCGTTCTCTTAATAATACAGTTGTATTTGAGATTCTGTAAAAATAAGGTAGATGGCTCTTTCAAATAATGGATCGATTAAATATATTAATATCAAAAAGGTAACATATAGGTTCGAAAATTGTCGCTAAAAATATTGTCGCTGTAGCAAAGTTGGATAATGCACCTTCCCCGGTTAGGAAAGAGATGCAGATTCGAATCCCGGTGGCGCAACAACAATATTTTTCGATAAAATTGATTTTATATGTATATCTTTCTAATTAATATATTTAAAAGTGTTTTATGTTATTATTTAAATTAGGATCTTTTTGTAGCATGATCGATAGAATTAAGAAATGGTCGCTGAAATGGTTTGGGTGTGTGGAACGTATGAACGAATGTCAAATGTTTCTTTTTTTCAATTCCTTTGATACCGTCACTCTTGAGTAGGTACTCTATATATGGCTAGATTACAAGTGCATCAACGCTATTCGCTTTGACACTTTTACCAACTATACATATAGTCACTATTCTTGTATTTTACTTTGTGTCGGCAAAAATTTGGAATAGCTCCATCATTAGTAAAAAGTTTAATTGCAGTGTTTTATATGCATTATAAATAATTATTATCATTTCTTCCACCTAGACCACGGAGCATACAAATGATATACTAATTAAACAAAGGAATATTACAAAAAAAAACATAGACACACATTTCAATGTAATTATTCCTTTCACGCGCGCGTCAAAATTTTCTATTCATACATATCGTTTCATTCCGTATTCACTCCTCGTTCCGAATCACATACAAAATGCATCCAGTTATGTCAACTTGCTGCCGTAACAGACGCCGTATCATATCAGCAGTTGTGACAGGTGAACAATAAAAATTTAACGCCGTCTCAGCACTCATTATTCCTCAAAGAAAGTTGAACACAACACTTTGAACAAAAAACAATCTATGAATGGAAAGATCACACTCGGTGCCTGAGTATGATTTGGAAGACCTAAAATTGAAAGCCCTCAAATGTGTAAGAATTTTTGAGAATTTAAATTTTTTTTTGTAACACGACTTTAAAATGAATTATTATTTAATATTTTCATATGAAGATAGATTAGATAAATAGATAGAAGTATAAAAATTTATGTGATTACATTAAGCTATAAACATTTAAGTCAATTAAGAGACTAAAATGTTACAGAATGCATTCTGTTATGGTTGAAAAATTAGAAACAAAAATTGAATACAATGAATAAGATATTAAAACTACAGAACCGCATGGGCTCCAATATCAACGATGTCAGAACAGGTGATTTGGAATATAAATTAATTTTTTCGTATTATAGGCATATTGGTAAATGGAGTATTCTGATATACAACCAGATGGACAGACTAATTTTGAGATATGATCGGAGCCTCGCTACACGGCGCACTAAACAAGGCCCAGCATCGCGAAGAGTAAGGCGAACAGATCGTAGTGTAAAAGCAGAATAAAGGGTCACGATGCTCAGTCATGAGCTCACGAGAGAATTCAGAAAGAGGGGGGTAGTATGGCTAGAGAGAAAGGAAGGGTGCCTGTGGTTTGCGCATTGTCCTACAAAGTAACCATGCAAAAGTTTAAATGGATGATATTCAATGTAACACTTAGATCGGAGGCAGAAATTGGGGTTGTCAGGTGAGGGCGGAAGGTTCCTATTAGAGGTGATATTCAATATAATACACATTTAATCGGGGAGTTTGGTGACCGAGGAGGGGGTGCCTATGTTTTGTGCAGGATCCTAAAAAATGCAAAATATTAAACGAATGATATTTAATATAATATAATACACATTTTAATCGGGGAAAGGGGGTGAGAAGACCAGATAAGAGGTGACCAATTTTGCCCAGGATCCTAAATAGTAACTGTGCAAAATTTGGTTTAGATCGATCAAAGGGTGTGGGATTGTATAGAGAAGACGGCGGAAGATATACAGGCATTCAGTTTTATATAATATATGCAGTAGTAATTACTTTCCCGCCATTTTCAATACACCGTGCTCTGTTGGCAAATTCAAAATTAGATTTCCGCATTGCTCCCATACGTCCAAGGTAAAAGTCTGCACCGTTTTAAAATATGCAACATTGGAATGTCAAAATACCGACGGAGCAAAAACGAATCCGAATTTCATTACATCCAGTCGAAACTTCGCCGGTCGGTACACGGGGAATTGCATTGTTGTCTTTCGGGAAACGTGCCGTGTGTTTACATTTGCCTGACAAACAGCGTCATGCAGACCAAATAAAGGAGAAATGTGTCCGGAATCGCGCCATTGTGAAGGGAGGCAGTTGTGACGTCACAAGATCCGTTGTCACATCACTTGGTTGTTGTCAAGTTTGTTTCACCTTTTTTCTAGACAAGTGGATTTTTTAAAATTAATGCATTAGACTTTTAAAATCAGCAATGTTATCTTTGTGGTTAAGATTCATATTTTTATTTATTATCTTTGTTTTATTAACCACTAAAATGAGTTTAAATACATCTATCGGTTTCGAAAAATACCATTATCTTCTTCAGGATGTCATAACTAACTAAAACATATATATATATATATATATATATTGTTTAATAAAAATACATTATGTCAAAGAAACAATATATGTTTTAGTTAGTTATGACATCCTGAAGAAGAAAATGGTATTTTTAGAAACCGGTAGATGTATTTAAACTCATTTTAGTGGTTAATAAAACAAAGATAATAAATAAAAAATTAATGCATTAGTGTAAATACTAATATAAATCATAACTAAACAATTTGAGGGCATGCAAATATTGTGAAATCATTCAATAATAATACAATATAGAATATAGAACATATATAAAATAAAACTTCGTCGTCGTTAACACGTTACCTATATTTTTTTATTAAGTTGGTAGATATTGTAAATAAATAAAAGCCCGGCTATACAAATTTGAAAGCAAAACAGTGTATTGCATTGGATGTCAATTTTATTTTAAATACAAGTCAGAATTGAATACTATAACAAAAAAAATAATAAAAGAAAAGGTATATAAAAATAATTCATAAAATAGCTAAAATATCCACAATAAAAAAAATATATTATTAATGTACTGTATAACTTTTTTTATTTTACAGTATAATTGATTTCTGTTTTCAATACATTTTCAATTAAATTAATTATCATATCGTACTGTACTATTAAAGATTTTTGGTCATGTTTTATATCAATGTGTATGCTACCCCTGTGATACAAGATCTATCTTGGATATGAAATTATTGTACTTTATTGAAAAATATAAATAATTATTTAGCTTCATGAAAATCATTCAAAGTGTAAATTTAGGGTATGGCTATTTACCCGTTCTAAGGTGAGCGGGCTGCGTTAACTTTAAATTATCAAGTTACAATTTAAAATTATTTTAATAATAATAATATTGGATAATTTGTATGGCGCCATTTCTATAAAAACTTTCACATTAATGGCGCTTTACACATAAACTGTTTATTGTTACATTATCTTTGTTTTTTAAAATTAAAAATTATTATTTTCACTTATACGAATGATTTTTTGAAACGGTGCGTTTTTACTTTCTTCTAAATAAAATCTTTGATGCACTGTTTCTTATGACAGAGGGCAAAAAGTTCCAAGCTTTTGGGCTTGCCACTGCAAATGTCCGTTCACTAAATTTAGACTTCTGGCAACGGTTGGTCGGTTCTACAACCCTTCCTGTGGCTGAAGTAGAGGCTGACCTGAGAGTTTGATGTCTATCATTCAAATTATCTGGGATACAAAGTTCTTGAAGATACAGGGGCGCCATATTATGTATTGCCTCTGTATCTTCACCAACCACCACAATTTAAATTCAACTCTTTCAGGGAATCGGAGCCAATATTGCTAATCTAATAGGGATGTTATATGAGAGAATTTCGAAACTCCATATATTATCCGTACTGCCACATTTAGAATGGATTGTAATGTATCCAGCTGAAAAATTGGCAGGCCAGCATATATGCTGTTACAATAGTCCACACGTGACACCACAAATACATTTATAAGTAGACGAGCTACCTCAAGAGGAACGCATCTTTATAGTTTTTAATCTTGTTCTGTTGATCTGCATCCAGTGTTGATTATATACCTCAATTGTGCACATTTTTAATGTTTCGAAAATATGACGTTAAGTCTGAAATATGTGCACGGCAAAAATGAAATCTTGTGTCATTGAGAACTTCAAGAAATTTATTGTTTTTTATAGCGTAATTCGTTCAACGATATTTGTTAATAACGTCGCATTAACTTTAGTATTTTCGAAAGTTAAAACAATTTTAAATATGAATGAAATATATTAATTAGAAAGATATACATATAAAATCACTTCTATCGAAAAATATTGTTGTTGCGCCACTGCGATTCGAACCTGGATCTCTTTCCTAACCGGGGAAGGTGCATTATCCAACTATGCTACAGCGACAATATTTTTAGCGACAATTTTCAAACTTTTTTGATACTAATACCTTATTGATATTAATACATTTAATCGTTCCATTACTTGAAAGAGCCATCTACCTTATTTTTACACACCAAGAATGTGTTCTCCTAATTAAAACAATTGCGCGAATTTGATTGTGCACTTAAATTCATGTTCAATGAAAAAATCGCTCTCAATGATACGAAAGGGACAAATTTTTTTTAATACCACATATTTCAGCCTCTGACAAGCCTCCCTTTATTTCCCTGACTCTTACGTTTTACCTCCAATTCCTCGCAACATCTTTACTTACGTTATATAACCATCGCGTATTATGACGCCAGTTTTTAATAATGGGTGTTAGAAAGATATTATTTTTACCAGTTCTTAAAAATACTTTTTTAGACGTTGATGATATGATGATGAGTACGGCGAGATCGTACTTAAATTTTACACGATAGTAAAGTTATGCCTATATTATATTAAATAATATAATTTTTTTTAAATGTCATAATAAAAATCGAAACACGGATCACCGGAGCGGATACGAAGCGATAAATACTCATTTCTCTCTTTGCGATCGCCTTGACAAGGGGTTTTCTGGTTCGCCCGAAGCGTCTGACAAGATGAGTATTGTCCACGGTGCTAGGCGTATTGTCAAATTACAAAATATTTCTCATACAAGACGTCTGCTCCACAGTGTTGGTGTTTGTATAACGCTTGTACCTGCCATTTGAATAGTAACTATCCCGTGCGGTGTTTGTTAATTCACAATGGGATTTTGTCGTGATCTTGTCAAACAGATTTCAATTTAAAATGACGTAATTTTGTAGAAAAAATATTTTAATATTTATTGTATCATAGTTACTAACTACCGGGGGCGTGCAGTGCATACAAGCAAAAAAGGTGTGCATTAGTAAAAATTCTGGGAAACATTATTTTACAATTAGCGCCATATGTGTACCAGTTGAGACTTTAATTGCTTAGTTCTAAAAACTACCACGACAACTCACCACTGTACCCATGGTGCTCTTGTACATTCGCCGCATTAATCTATTCACATTACTCTGTTTTATCTTTAAGCTAGTGAATTACTCAAGTCATATAATTGGCTATTTACTGAATTGAAAATTCCTTTCGGTTGATCCGTTTTGTGTGGAGTCGTTACCTGCTGCTTTTTAACAGAATAACATTAGAAAGGCTTACAATTGCGTGCAAATCATTGGAGTGTCTAATTCTTCTTTTACTAATTTGCGAATTTTATTATCTTACTGTTTTTAACGTGTTGATTTCATAATTGTTCTTCAAATTTGATGCATGCATTGATTTTTGATTTGGGAAAAACAAAAAGCAATTATCAGAACTATTTCATACTTTAATAAAAATAATTATTACGTGAAGGATTTTCGAATAATAAAATAATCATGTTCAGTCATAGAAAGTGTTATTAAAAACGTCCATACATTTTTTATATGGGTAAGAAGGTATTATTTTACGTTCAAACTTAAACTTTAAAAACACTATTAATAATTTTCTAAAATTACACATGGTAGGGTCGTATAAACGACGGATTTACTTTGTCTAAAGACGTTGGTTAAACGAAAGTACATATTTTATATTACATATATTATATATGATTGTATAATATCATTGGTAACAGCATAACCTATATCTATACCTACTGCACGCCACTACTATCCTTCATGCATATTTCAAGACGATACTCGAAACAAATTTCATTCATATACCTACATGCATTATTAATAACCGTTCCCCAGCAATGCCAATTAAACTTGTAATATTTCCGTAAATACGCGCAATGTAAACTTGCTATTTTAGATAGTCCTAAGTAAATTATGCTTAAAAATGTTTAGCGAAAGCCTGATTATGTAGAGCGAATTCTATAAATATAATTATTTTAATTCGACTCGATGTAAAATGGATACGTTGGAAATAATATCATTTGCAGTATCACAAAAAGTTAGCACATATTTATTTCACAGTATACATAATATCTAACATACAAATGTAATTCGGCCTCTAAGGGTCAAACAAACATATTCCATTTTTCTCTAATTTACATGAGAGCATAAATACAGATTCGCATATAAATGTAATGTTACCTATTTAAAAACAGATAAAACCTATTAAAAATGTTTGTCTTTGTATCCGTTGAACTATATCTATATGTCACTCTTTGTCACCTATCTTAATATGTTATTTTAACACTAGTATCAAACTCAGAATCGCCAAAAATTGAGATACTACTCTAAAGGGCCGAATGATATCTCCCTCTTGATGATGAAAGATAAGGAGGAAGGTAATGTTGGATGCGACTTGATAAATGCTCAAAATTATTTTATTATATTATATTTGTCCTTTTCTCACTTTCAATGCTAAATATTTAGAATAAATGTATGATATTTAAACTAGTAGAAGCATTTTTTATTAGGTTATATAATATTAAAAAACACTACGTACGATATTTTATATAATGCGAAAATCCTCTCATGCATTGTTATACAGTACATTATATATTATAGTTACGCCATTGCGTCGTGTTGAATGTGTCGCATGACTTTATTCAGACTTTTGCAACATACTAAGGACGCACAGACAGACGGACGAATAGATTTTACCTTTTAAATACATTCTAGCAGAAAAGCTAGTATAGAACTCGTATATTATAGCAAATCATCATCTGGCATAGTCAAGTTTTTGCTCACCTTAGCGAAACTGGGCTGTTACTCGCCGATTCTTCTACCGATGATCGCTCTCCCTGCTGTCTGTTGAATCTTCTGAAAACTCGGCTGGCCAGCCTCCGAAACTGTATCACAACCGATAATCCGAAAAATACCATACAAAATGTTTAGATCTATCACCACCGTAAAATATACGACCGACTCCGAAAATGTCTCTGAACAGAAGCAGTTTAGTTTTTATTCCCTGTTTTAAATTTACACAAATGGAATGTACATATTCAAACATTAATGCCAGGCCTACCTATTGAAGTATAAAAACGCGCAAACACAAATCATGGAATAAATATGTACCTTGAAAGTTCTGGAATATTTAAGATTTAGTCGCCGACATTTCGAGACAATTTTAGCGCTGAGTTTTGCACGAATTTTTTGTTGCCGCCAATAATTTTAAACAAACCTTGTAAAGTCGATATTTTTTATTTTGATTCTTATTCTTCGCTAAAAAACCTCAAATACAACAAAGCTGTTAGACAAATCGGCTCAACGTCCCGACACATTGACTAACGGGCGTGTAAGTGTGAAACGCCCCTAATCATTAAGCAATTTGTCTCGCCGGCTTATGTTGTTCCCCATGAAAAATGCTTCAGTCGATTTCACGGGCCATCCTCGCCGAATACACGAATCATATTCAAAAGGGCAATAGGCTAACAATATATTTATTGTGTTGCCATTCTGTAATAATGGATGCTTCCGGGGATCGTTTGTGTTCGGCTGGCAACACCGAAACCCGCGGGAAATGTTTGGTAGTTTTGTAGTTTGCGCCGCCGAATGCGCGTAGCTTTTGTTTTGCTGGTGTCACTTACAGCTTGTTGGAGTTGAATAGGGAACTTCTTTGTTGCGGACTGTAATACGTTTACGGTGGGTACCTACCTACCAGGGGCATTGTGATGTGCATGCATTACGTTGTGTAATAGCTGTAGTTTTATATGTGTTCTGAATGATTCATACGTTAGCTAATTACATCGAACATAGGTGAGAATCGATACCCAAAGCTAAGCTTAGATCGTTAGTTTTGTAGTTCAAGATTATCTTTTGTAAAAATAAAATAAAACTGAGTGTGTACGAAAAATACTCTCATGGATGCGAGAAGGAAGGAAGTAATTACATTTATTTATGACATATAATTTTTTTATTGATTAAAATAGGGTTTCTTTGTGCAGATATGTAGGTACTATATATCTATTATTTTTTAATTCAAATTTTTAGTACATATATGATATATTTTAATTTCAATTTTTTTGCGTGTGTTGTTGTGGCTTGTCAGACATGAATTTCTAAAAAAGTGTCGAAACATGTTTACGGGCAGATACGGAATCAAATATATTGTCACCACGGTGTGACATATTCTTTTGGTCAATTTTTCGACACATGTTTTTTCTGAAATTGCTCTAGCGCGTATTTTTTTGCGGGCGACTTGAGCGAAGATGTTTACACATCAATAGATCAGTCACAAACTACAGCCACCTGAACAAATCATGTGTTAAAGTACACCGTACATCGTGGACCTTGGGGCATGCGAACCGCGCGAGCAAAAATTCACTATTCTTGTGTCACTAATATTTGAGAACGAAGAGCCTTGAAGCAATGATTCCTCAAATTTTTAATTACGATGCGGAATAAAATATTTCTGCGTGACAATGTTTTAAATGTTATTTATCGCGTCCTGCAGGATGTTTACACCTTCATTAATTTCCTCGTCAATATTATTGGAATATTTTCCCATTGAGAGCCATTCCTCTCTAATCTGAGACAGATATGTCTTTGAAAATATTGTCACCCATCTTAGCTTTGACCTACCTAAGTTGGTTTTGTGTTCATCCATGACACCCACCGTAGTATGCCTATTTTAATAAACCTTGAAATGTTTTACCACAACTTTACATTTTCTAAAATTTAAAGAAATATATGAATTGATTATTTTGAGAGATGGTTTGAAACAGCTAAGCAATAAAATAAATAATATACATTACTAGTAACGGCAGTAATTTGAAATAAGCTGTACGTAATTGTATGTCATATTTTAAATACAAATTACATGTATCAATAAGAAAAATATAAATATATATTCATTAGAAAGATATACATATAAAATTAATTTTATCGAAAAATATTGTTGTTGCGCCACCGGGATTCGAACCTGGATCTATTTCCTAACCGGGGAAGGTGCATTATCCAACTATGCTACAGCGACAATATTTTTAACGACAAATTTTCGAACCTATATGTTACCTTTTTGATATTAATACATTTAATTGTTCCATTATTTGAAAGAGCCATCTATCTTATTTTTACGGAATCTCAAATACCTTTAAGTAATCTTAGTAGCAGACGCCAGAATTATCATTTCATTTTTATTAAATTTTGGACAAGATATACACATAAAATCAAATTATCGAAAAAATATTTTTGTTGCCACCCAGACTCGAAACAGGAATCTTTCTTATCTGACGCAATGCGCAGACCTATTACACCTATTTAATTTGTATTAAAATAGCACAGAACTATGTTCTGAAAAACTGCAACTTCATAATGATAATGTGTTCTTCTTAATAGTATAAATATTTAATTTCGCTTTATTTCTCAAAATATATACAGTTACGTATTGCTTGTTTCAATGTACTGATTAATAGGTACCGAACCCCTGTAATATTTCGAACGTAGTTTCAAACACACGGATGCATTATGGTCCTAGGGTCAGGCCTAGTGAGTGCTCTATACCAAAATAAGGCTACCTCGGATGGCACTATCGCTATAAAAGTCTACGGTTCTGGTTCGAATGACACTGTCTCTATAAAAATCAAGCGTTTTTTCATCTGGCAGCATTTTCCATTGTTACATTATTCGCGCGACGCGCCCCAAAGGAACTTCCGTTTCGGTCTTGCCATTTGAAAAAAAAACCCCATTCCGTTTGACTTTAAACCGAGAGTCAATGGATAAATGCGACCGTTCATAAATAACCGTGTTTTTGTAGTTTTATCCACATAAAGGTGTGAAATGTTGGGCAAATTTACTTTGCCACGGAATAAAACGCTTTGTGTTTCGAATAATTTAACATGTAATTCATTATATTCGTGTGCGCAGAATGAAATGGGACGGATATTTTTACAAATATTTATTTTAGACCATTCACAGCGGCTAATTGTGCAAGTATTGCAGTCAATGTTATTAAATTGTGCCGAAATGTATTTCATAAAACTGTTAATTTCGTAATAAATTTGTGAGATTTTTTCATTACACACACATTGTTTTCAGATCATAGGTCTGTGATATTTTTAATACAAATTAAATGTATGAATTAGATCAATATACATATAAAATCAATTAATCAATCTATCGGGTGTTTAAGATTTAGTAAATATAAAGAAGATTTTTTAAATACTTATTAAATGCGTGTAAAACTAATCAAAAAATTATAATAATTAAGTAATGATTTGAGTTAGGTATTAAAAAAAAATTTTTTTTTTTTTAAAATAGATTTTTTAAAAATAGATTTTGGCAAGGAAACAATATATGTTTCAGTTAGTTATGACATCCTGAAGAATAAAATAGTATTTTTCGAAACCGATAGATGTATTTAAACTCAATTTAATAGTTAATAAAACAAAGATAATAAATAAAAATATGAATTTTAACCACAAAGATAATATTGCTAATTTTAAAAGTACTAATTAAATGTATTCATTATAAAGATATATATATTGCACTGCTGGTGTAGTGGTATCATGCAAGATTCTTTTTTAAGCGCCCTTGAGGTGAAAGTTTTTATGAAAATGGCGCTATACAAATTATCCATTATTATTATATATATAATCAATTTTATCGAAAAATATTGTTATTGGTCTACCGGGATTCGAACCTGGATCTCTTTTTTCAATCCAATACCAACTATGCTACAGCGCTAGAAATTTTCAAACCTATATGTTACACTTTTTCAAATGAATATATCTGTCGTGCCATTATTTGAAAGCCATCTACATTGTTTTTACGGAATCTCAAATTAATACATTTAATTAGTATTTCAAACATCGCAGACCGTCTGTTCTGAATAATTACAACTTGACAATAAGAATGTGTCTCCTTAATATTAAAGAAGATGACTTTCAAATAATGGAAAGACAGATGCATCAATGCAACATATAAGTTCGAAAATTTGTTGTCACCTTACTATGTTGGTGTAGCACAATCGCTTAATGCATTTCCTCGGATAGAAACAGATGCAGATTCGAATCTCTGTATATCTTTCTAATTACTACATTTAATTAGTATTAAACATATATATTAGTAGATTAATATATCTACGATACACGTTAATCTTAAATGGATATCACAAAAAAATAATGTGATTATGAATATTTAAAAATTAAGTGAAGATAGTACAAATACAGCGTGAATCAAAGATTGCTATGCAATTTTTATTTTTTATTTTTTTATTTTTTACATAATATTCTATACAGCAAGGAGATTTGTTTTGTTTACACAATAAAAAATTAATCTTCGAAATGATTTTCATTTTCTTTTTCACAAATGTGCAGTTAGTTGAAAAATCTCCATACGTAAAATATCACGTATGATCTAAATAAAAACAATTATTTTTAAAAATTGTTTTTTTTTTTTAAATCGTATAAACGTGTAACCTTTACGATTATTAGAAGATATTTGTTTGCGTTAGTTGATTAAGTTAAGTTAAGTTGCTAATCTGCATATTAATATTAATAATGCTATGTCTGACCTTGTGTGTTTGCTACACAGCGGTCAACATCGGCCGCGATGAGTCCCCAACCGATTGCTTTCTGCTAGTTAAATCATATTCTATCTTTAAAACTGACGTGTTGAACATGTGATATTATTTAAAATATTATTTCGTTGATAAATTTCCTTAAATTTCGACCCCACTATTATTTAATTGAAGTAACAACAGTCGCTCCATTGCTGATATTTCAATACGACATCTATAGGCCGTTTCCCCACAATTAGTCGGACATTTTTCGCAGCGCGGTAATAAATATAATATGTCTGGTGGGTTGTTTGACGCGACTTAAGCGTTACTATAACGACATGCATTACAGCTTTAGGGGTGCCCGGCCCCTAAACTACTTAGCCATTGTGCCCTTAAATATGCCAGCCTCCCTACGGTTATTGTAACACCCTGCAACTACAAGCCCCCGCGCGCAATAACTATTCTAAAGCGGGGGTGTCGTTATTTGAATTTTGTAGAGATATTTTTTTTGTCTGATCTCTTATTTTCACGTACGCGGATGAGACTTTGATCTTTCGTCTCTGAGATTGTCGTTAAAGGTCGGTGTGTTGCAATATTAAATTCTGCGTACAAAATAATCGAACCTATACTATACTTTACGTGACTTACTCACTTACTATCATGCCGTTTCCTCGCAGGGGTAGGCAGAGAGGATAGTGCGCCACATTCTTCTGTCCTGACACACAATTCTCGCCTCATCCACATTCATACATTTTCTCATACAAGCTCGCTGGTTATTGTGGCTTCTAACAGGACCATCTTCCGGCATCAGGTTTACCTGTTTGTGTCAAGTCTTTCGCGGACGTCCTCTTTTTTGATGCCATCAACATTTACGTCATATATCTTTCTTGCTATTCTCTCCTCATTCATTCATTCCATGTGACCAAACTACCTGAGTGATCCTTTCTTAATCTTACTCATTATACTAAGATCAGCTTTACATTTTTTCTTCACTTCTCATTCTTTACTCTGACATAAATGAATTTGGCATATATACGCCTAAGTGATCTCATTTCCGCTGCATTCAGTCTACTTTCGTTCCTCTTCTACAAGCGCCAGACTTCACTTCCATACATCAGTGTCGGTACCAGGACTCCATTGTGGAAACAAATCTCATGGAGTAGAATCCTAATGATCGCAGAACCGATTTTTAATTACATTGTAAATATTAACTATATATTGACTTCATTCAGCATTTATAATTTTTTTAAACCATTTAGTGTTGTCAAATATGTAAAAATAAAGTAACAATTTAAAGGAAATCTTATTTATGGCTTTTTTCATTTATTTATATTAAATTTATTTTTTTTGCTGAACATTGGCCGCCTCAAAAACGTTCCATTGCCAGTTCCCCTAAGACCGAAACCAGATCCCATCTAGCCAATGCAGTCGCGGTCCACCAATTCTCCGTCTGGATTATTATTTACAATATGTCAGATGTGATGCTCACATTGTTAAGACTCCACCGTGAAACTTCACGACCTACAAATGATTTCACAACATTCTACAATTAAGGTTGAGAATTTATGAGTAATCTGTAATTAATATTCAACGATTGATATTCTCATTAGTTCTCCCACAATATTTTCACTTTTCACCGCAGTCACACAACGCTTCTGTCACATAATCTTTTTCTTGCATATTCGGATTTGTTCCTGGCATTATGATAAGATAGTAAAGATAAGGTCCACGAAGTGAATGAGGACAATGAAACAAGGTGCTGCTAGAACAAACATTAGAAGTAATGGAAACTAGAGTGAAGAAAATCTCTACAGACATTTTATTGTTTCATTATCATCCTTTCCTTTATTCATTGGATGACTAAAATCGCATGATTTCGTCAGACTCTACAAACTTTTTTTGTAATTTAAGACGAAATCAATGAGACAACCCCGTTTATCTAAACCCTTCCGTTTGGTACATCAATGTGGTTGATCAAATGGTTGGATCAAATGACGTGAACATAAATCCATACACAACTAGCACAACCCTTGGGTTTTTTTTATAACACCTGGACTCGGCTATAAATTTACCCCGATAGAAATAAAGGGATGTTTAATAATCTAAGCCTGCGTGACCCAGGCTTGATCTAAGACGAAGAGACGAGGAGACGAAGCTATTTTTATTATATTTAATGGAAGATGTATAGAAATATGGGGTAATTATAGATCTTACGACCTGTCTTCGGCTGGATTAATTGTATATATATATATAATAGGGTGAGAAAGTTGTATATATGTTAGTACGTGGACTCGCTACGAGTACCATTACACCATTGCCATCTATGTACCAAATTAGATGATTAATTTTTCCTTGAAACAGCATAAGAGAATATCTGATTTTTGTTGAAAATTATTTAAAGCAATATTATTTATCTGCAAAATGTTCTTAACACATTATACTAGAATACGCTTGAAAAATCAAAATTCTTCTTACATACTTGGAAGATATATATAAATATATCGTAAGCCCTGTAATTATCTCATATTTCTATATATTTTCCATTAAGTATAATAAAAATAGCTTCGTCTCTACGAGATATCTGATATTTATATAATAACAGTGCCTTTGTAGGTATAAATCCAGTAATTGTGTGTTCCTGGACAAATACAAATATTGTTAGAATTTGAATCTCTCCAGCAGTTACGGAATTATTTATTGTAATATAGTGCCTTTCAGTTGTGTGTATTTATGGGCGCACATGTCGAATCTCAGTGTCAAATTGAACGTCATGAATTTTAATTTTTGTCTCTATTTACCAATCTTAAGCTGATCTTCAGATAAAATCTCAATACGAGTACACAGTATTGAGATTAAATCTCATTCCGTGAATGCGATGTATTCAAAAACTTTAGGCACAAAAGTACATAAGGTATTTGTGGAAAGCAGTACTTATCTTAAGTCTTGTTATTAGTCGTATGATATACTAAACCCGTGACTGAAAGATTTCTCAGAAACTAGATAATATTTACAAACTTTTTATAATCTGAGCCGGGCCAAGAGTTGTGACTGACTTGGTCCAGGACTTGGCCGCGTCCGGCCCGTGCCACGTATGAAGAAAAATAACCGCCACACGACCGGAGCCGGCCCAGATAACAGTTTGCTCTGTTTGCCGAGGAGGAAAGTTACGATCGCCATAAACCGCGTGAGA
Source organism: Eubasilissa splendida (assembly GCA_031772225.1). Taxonomy (NCBI): domain Eukaryota; kingdom Metazoa; phylum Arthropoda; class Insecta; order Trichoptera; family Phryganeidae; genus Eubasilissa; species Eubasilissa splendida. The sequence continues at coordinate 23,256,000 of CM062861.1, read as the reverse complement.
TATGAACGCGCCTTTACAGCGGGGGAAGAAAATTAGGCGATAAGGTCGGTTCACACAGCGCCGCCAAAGGTGACGTTAAGCTAAACGCACGTCTATATCGAGTTTTATATTCAATTAAATTTATTTGATCAATTTTTAAATGTAATACAAATTTATGCCGGGGAGAGGATGTATATGTTTAGCGGAGGATTTTAAAACTCGATGACATTGAATATAATACACAAACATTGGGGAGGGTGTGGGTGGCCAGGGAGAGGACGGAGGGTACACATGTTTTACGCAGGATCCTAAGGAGTAACTGTGCAAAATTTTATATTGATCGGTCAAATGATGTGAGAATATATAGAGAACATTAAGACAGACAGAATTTTTATATTCGTGTATATTATGTGTATTGGAAAACAATGACACTTTTTAATCACCCGATAGAAATTTCTTTTACATGTATGTACAAAGTGAATATTCCAGGTGGATTTTCTTTTTAAATAGCTAGAAAATTAAATATAATTTGGTTTTTGTTTAACGATTACTTGATTTATTACAGTTATGTATAGAATATGACATTGGCCAAATAACCGCCTCCGGCAGCGGAAAAAATGCGTGTTCCTTTAACCATATTTTTCATAACATTCTCGCACACTTTGCGTGTTATTTCAGAAATTTCATATTGTCCTGTAGCATCGAAATTGTTGTTGACTTATTGAGGCAGATTTTATTTTCAAGTGCCCTCACAGAAAATAGTCGAAAGCCGTCAAATCAGGTGATCGAGGAGGCCAGTCGATATCACCACTTGTTGACATTGTGCGGCCGGGAAAAATTGCTCGCAAAATTTCAAGTGTAGCTCGGGCTGTGTATGAGGTGGCACCATCCTGTTGAAACAACATGTGTTGCGGGGCTTATCGACCCAATTCGACCACCAAGAAGTGACGATAGCGATCACCATTAATGACTACAGCACTGCTATTATTATTTAGATAACATTTTTTAATGACTTAAACACGTTGTTGAAGCATTAGATTCTCCATAATAAATTGAAATTAACTATTTTTTACGACTACCAAATGCGAATTGGTTAATATCTGCTAAATTAAAATGACAGCCAAACAAAAATGGTCTGGAATATAATATTAACCCAGTATAATGTGGCCGGAAAATTGAAAAAACCTTACCTGGGTTGGATTTGTTGTAGGGTTTAGACATTCGGGCTTCATGCTGTTCACGGGATACCTAACATTTTTCTCCAGCAGTATATTTCGAAGATGTTTTATTTTATGCTTGCCACCATTGCAGACTGTCCAAGTGTCTGTTGCTTACATAAAGATTGAAAAGATAATATTAGAGTGGCAACATGCATTATTTTAGTTACTTGTTCTGAAAAATCTATTTTTAAGAATTTAATTAAATCATATTTAAGAACTGTGTTCTTGTCGATGCTATGCTCACCATCAGTGGCGTTTAGTAGATATAGATTTAGGTTATGATGTTACCAATGATATATAATACATGTACTTTCGTTTAACCAACGTCTTTAGATAAAATAAATCCGTCGTTTATACCCTACCATGTATTTATTTATAATTTCAAAGAACTATTAATAGTGTTTGAATGTTTAAGTTTTAACATAAAATAATACCTTATTACCCATATAAAAAATGTACGGACGTTTTCAAAGTTCATTTTTTAAAAAATAGATTCTGGTAAAGAAACAGTAATATATGTTTTAGTTAGTTATGACATCCTGAAGAAGAAAATGGTATTTTTCGAAACCGCTAGATGTATTTAAAATCAATTAAGTGATTAATAAAACAAAGATAATAAATAAAAATATGAATTTTAACCACAAAGTTAATATTGCTAATTTTAAAAGTATAAAAAAACATCGTAATAGTAATAATCAAAAAATGAAATGACTTCACCACCAATTAATCTTTATCATTTATCGTGTCCGTTGCGCAGAAAAATCAAAGTACTGATTTCCATTCATGATCACCGCCTTAAACACTTGTAGTTAATCCCTTTCATCGGCCCACCAGGGCGCCGCCCCCGAGGGCCCCCGCGGTGAGACAAGGGCGGGGAAATCTCCTCGACGGGTGGGGCTCAAGAATCGTTATTAGGGTTGCGGGACAATGAGGAGTACCTACCGCAGAGTGGTCATAACAACTGTTAAATCACTAGTAAGAATTTAATAAATTATCTATTATTATCAGATTGCTTGAAAAAAATTAACGTTTTAAAGTAAATTAAATCAAGTAAAATATTTTAGCACTAATGTAGCTTGTTGTATAGCTTTAAATAGATGTACCTATAAGTATGTATTAAGATGAAGACCCCGCAGTGGTCAGATATCATCAGGCGAGTTGCTGAGTAAACAATACTTTGCACTTTTCCACTTTTAATTCTTTACTTTATCTATCCATCTTGTAAGATACAGTCCTTTTGCTCGCTTTCCCTCGACTATCCCTGTGATTGCGAGGATCACGAGACTTTCTAGCAACACGTCCTAATTATGCAAGAATCTCCTAAGTGTTGTCATGTCTTAGAGAATAAAGACACGTGTGTACCTCGCATTCCATGAGATATATAGCATCCACCTCAAGCACTTAATATATATAAGGAAAAGTGAGTGGGTGTGTTTTATTATATATATATATAAAGAAGAGTGGGTGGGTGTGTTTGTTTTTTATACAAATCTACAGTGTTATTCCGAGCTTGATGAAATTTTGAACACTTGATCTTATAAACAAGAAGAAGATCACTGTTTATATGAGATTTCGAAAAATTAACCACATCCCTTTTTACCACCCCTTAAAGCAGAATTATTGTGCTTTTTGATGAGATTTTGTACACTTGACGTTCAAAATAAGAGGAAAATTACTGCCTACATCTGACGTCGAAAAAAAAACTACCCTCATCCCCCTAAATGAAGCCTCTTCACTCTGCGTAAAACACGGGCAATGCCGGGTACTTCAGATAGTAATCAATAAAACTTATTTTTCAATTTTGAAAGTATAATTTATTATCAAATAAGATTGTGTTCTATCTTAGCACAAATATGATTTTAATACAAATTAAATTAATCAATTAGAAAAAAAAAGAAATATTTAAATACTAATTTAATGTATTAATTATAAATATATACATATAAAATCAATTTTGTTGAAAATTGATTTAAAACATCATACACCAATGTTCTGAATAATTACAACTTCACAATAAGAATGTGTTCTCCTTAATAAATAAATATTTATCTAAAATAATTTGTTTGCCACTGGGAAAAATATGATTCTCAGAAAAACAACACAAATTGAAGTTTAATCTCTCAATTAAATACGTAAATTATAGTTGAAATACGTAAAGTGCCTTTCGACCACTAATTTAACACGTACTTAAGACTATACGCCAATTGGATCCAGTTTGAAACTATCTATTGCTGCGGATTGTCGTTGGCTAATGGCGCGATTCAAAATTTCAAGTGAGTATTGAAAGTTTTAATATTATTGTATAAATAAATCATGAATTTACCATTAAAATAATAGTATTATAAATATGTTTAGACACAAGTCATTGGAAAATGATTGAGGGCGAGGTTTTTAATATATACCTATAAGCTACTAAATATTTTCATTATTCATTTGTTCCAAAAATGTTCTGTTTTTTACCGTATTAAGAATTAATTAAAATGATTCGAATTTTGGATTTTGAACTGAACTTTATATTTAATCAACTTATTAAATTATTTATGGTAGATAATTATTATGTTTGACTAGATTGTTGTGTAGTGAGTAGTCTTGGACTGTTGCTGTACACACTTTTAATTTCTTAGAATACTTATATGCAATGAATCCGATTATTTCGTAATCGGGCTTGGACGGATAAATAACATGCACTAATATCAAAGTTCGACACATGTTATATATCTGTTTTTTTTTTTGTTAAAATGTATTCCATAACCTGGTATTATGTATTGTAATTAACCCTCCCAAATATATATTGATCGAAGGAAAAAAATATTTTTCTTCGTTATATCATGTTTGCCAACGGATGTGGTAAAAAGCCAGAATTAATAAAGAACTTAAGACGTTAGAGAACTGTTATATTCACGCGTTGTTTGATTCCTCTGCAGTATAGTGGTTAGCATCCTCGATATTCATACAGTCACGCGGGAGACCGAGGTTCGGTTTCCAGCCAGTGAGACTTCTATTTTATTTATTTTACTGAATTTACGAATATTATATAGAAGCAATGTACATATCTCTAAGACATTTAATGCGCTTTTGTATATGTACATGTTTGGTATATAGTTTAAAAAATGTTTTTTTTCCATTTTTGATTTGATTGTAAGATATAAATGATTTTCGATAAGATATTGTACCACCTAGTATATTTAGTTATATTACACATAAACTGATTTAACGTTAGAATTTTTAGTATGTAATTTTAAAGTTTACGGTTTGCCTTCGTTTTCAATAACATAATTATTTAATAATAAAAAAAAATGATGCCTCTATGTATTACAAAACAACACCATCTAACCAAGGTAGAAAGCCCAACTTCGGTGAAAATTATGCAGGTATGTAAAATTTCTGGCTTTTGTTGATTTAGCACTGGGCACTTACAATTTCTGATTACACCGGACTGGATGCAGCCGCGTCCGGGAGCACAAGCTGCCAGAATGAATAAGGATGGTTGGCTAAATTAATAAGAACTGGGCAACGTCGGAAAAGATACTCGAGTCGGCAAGGTTGGCCCAAACTAATTCCATTAACTCATTTTGTTAGGTATGCCGCTTCGCCGGAATAACCCACCCGCCATTTTGTGAATTTAATTTCATTTTGAAAACATTTCGTGCAATTTTAACAACTATTTAAATGTTTTATATCAATATTGTAACATGGTAAATTATTTAACTCACAGTTTTTTTTTAATATTTTTTTTTGTGCTACACTTCTCTAAAAAGCATATACTTATGCAGAGAAGAGGAGTATATATTAATAATTCATATTTAAAATATCACAGACCTATGTTTTGAACAATTACAACTTCACAATAAGAATGTGTTCTCCTAACAATAAAGTTGTATCAATGTGTCCAAAATTTAATAAAAATGAATTGATAATTCTGGCGTCTTACTCAGATTACTCAAAGGTATTTTGAATTCTGTAAAAATAACGTAGATGGCTCTTTCAAATAATGGAACGATTAAATGTATTAATATCAAAAAGGTAACATATAGGTTCGAAAATTTGTCGCTAAAAATATTGTCGCTGTAGCATAGTTGGATAATGCACCTTTCCCGGTTAGGAAAGAGATCCAGGTTCGAATCCCGGTGACGCAACAACAATATTTTTCGATAAAATTGATTTTATATGTATATCTTTCTAATTAATATATTTAATTCATATTTAAAATATCACAGACCGTCTGTTCTGAATAATTACAACTTCACAATAAGAATGTGTTCTCCTAAAATATCTATTATTTGTTTGATATATATATATATTTTAAACTTACCATCCTCACACTATTCTGACCTGGCACACATCTCTTGCCTCATCCATTTTTATACATCTTCTCATGCGTTTTCTTTACAGCAACCTCTTCTTAAATCTACTGACTCTTTTACAAACAGACTTACATTCGCTCATAATTTGTTCATTTTTTTACTTTATTGTCTATAGATTTTAACACTTGCGCCTAAGTGACCTCAATCCCACCATACAGCCAATTCTCGATTTACGAACGTTCGATTTACAAACATTCGCTATAACGAACACGACGGGATTGGCAATGTTTGAAGAACGGGACTCAAATATGGAGATTGATTCATGTGTATAACATGTTATGAAATTTTTAATGAAAAAAATAAACTAACTGTGCAGTCTTCCATCAAATTATGTTTTAAAAAAGTGGACTAACCGACCGCAACGGTTTCATGCAAGGTCAACCATCTACTTGGAGTGCGCAAAAGTGACACGCATGCGAAAATAACGAACACTGATAAAAATTTGAATGAATAAAATTTGAATGTACAATATATTTCCCTTAGAATTTTTTCAATTTATTTTACGTTCGTAGCGTATCGTTATAGTAAAACGTACTCATTCGTTATTTAATACAATCCTTTTAATATGTAAAAATAATCGCTAACTTACATGATTGCAATAAAATGCATATTTATTTGTTTTGACGCATAACGAACAAAAGCATATAACGAACGATCTAAAGAAACAGAACTCGTTCGTAAATCGTGAAACAGAATTCGAGATTATTCTGGAATCTTAAATTATTACAGATACATATTTTCACTAACGGATGTGACAATCGGTGTTTTCTTTAAAATATACCACTTCTACGATATTTAAGGTTTATATATACACTCTTATATAATATGGGATAAGTGTTGGCGTTAAATCAGTCATGAAAAACCGCTTAAAGGGGTGCTTAAACCCCCGGTTAACTGGGTTTAGAGCACACGTGCTAATATTTCAACCGCATCATTAAAATGTCCCTTTCATTTTATACAAGACTATAAAACTGGTCCCGTGGAAGTTTGTGGTTTCCTTTATCTAAAGGTCTGTTCCCACTTAACGACTCGATAATTCACCGCGAAGGTTCGGCCATAAAGAAGGCCACTCGCAGATTAGCTGCCTGTTAATTAAATTTTGTTTATCTCCATAAAGCAGGTTGATTGTATGAGGTTTATTTAAATACAAGTTTCCATGCAGTGGTTGGTGCGGAAGGGAGGATCAGAGCAGGAAGCGTGGTAAACAAATACAGCCTACCCTGTTATAGGAGATAAAGCCTTACACATGTGTTATGTAGATGGCAGTAATAATCGCATATAAATAAAAGCCCATCTTCGTGTCTAACGCTTTCTTTATGTAGGCAAGTTTGAAAAGAAACATTAGATTGGTGTTAAATATCAATTTCCTTTGAATTAGCTAGATATGATATGTAACCAACGAACGACTTCATTTTAACACATCTCATCTAAAGATTTAATCTGCATATGGTTGCTAAGTGAGAAATATACTTTTTTTCGGTGGAATGAATTAATAATTTATTTATTTATAAGACAGACAATATTCGACTGTTAATTAAAATTAATAATTTTTAATGAACGTTTAATAAAAAAATGTAGATTTATTAAAATGAAACCATATGACTTTTAAGAACTGATAATAAATAGATCAATTGAACCAAGAGTGCGGTAACGTTCAATCTTGGTTTACTTTGATGCTCTTTTATTTCTGGCATCATTAAAAATGTGTTAATAAAGTATATGTACATTGTGACGTTACAAAGTAAGGTCCCAATACACATACATTTCGCTATTCTATTTAAAATTATGGATGACAAATCATATTAATGTAAAAGCCTTTACTTTGGTGTGTAATTTCATTGTATTTGAACGATTTATTTTTATCTTTCATATTAATTTTCTTAACGCAATGCTTCTTTCAATTTTTGTAAATTATAACCTATCAATTATCTATTAATAGATTTATTTAATACATTAATATTGTTGTTTAAAGGTGAGTAAGTAATTCTGAATGTTGGGGATCCACATTTCTCATGTTCTCCGATGAAGTTGTCATTGAAGATCTGAGACCTCTGTCTCGCTTCTTAAAATATATATATATAAAACATGTTCCTAACTTGTTCTTGGTAATACAGAAATTGGAAAATTTCAACAAATTTCATTTTTATCAATATTAATCAATTAAGAACCCTTTCAATTATTCCTGAATATGACAGCTGTCAGAATGCGCATCAAAATGGACAATACGCTATGGATAAATTGTATCATTTTCTGGCAACCCACGCAACTATCTGACACCCACAAGTGCGGCGTGATTTAGGGCCCTCGTGCACGTAGGTGCCGCCGAAATGTAACGCCGCGTCCCATTGTCTGCGGCACTACATTCTGCGGTCTCGTGGCGGCCATTGTCGAATTGTTACAAGTGGATCAACGTCACACGTCACGTGACATTCCCAGTCTGTGTTGGATTCTCGTGGCCATTGTGAAAAGATTATTTTTTGAAAAACTCTCACTCATTTCGGCGTCAATGGCGAGTGTCATGGCCAGATGAAATTATATTAAAAGCCTCTGTTGTGATTGGCGCGGATGATGTTAGAAAAGAGGCATTTCTTGTTGATTTTTTTGTATTTTCATAATGTTGAAACATTTCTGTGGCGAGAGGGATTAATGCCGAATATTTGCAATCCACTTAAATATGTATTTTGAATAGAAAAGAGAATAAATACGCGCAAAGAAGCGAGTAGCGCATCATCTTTATATCTGTAGATTCATTAACTGATTAATTACTGTATTAACACATCTTTTTATATCGGTCGTTTTAGCGCCGGCTAGCTAGGTTCAGTATGAAAACCGATGACTATGGAGTGACAGGGTTTTGTAGATTAATGTTTAATGTTTGTACGGAAGTATGGCAGATGAATCAGAAGGATATGTTGTAGTGTGAGTGATAAGTGTCCCAATAACCACCCATTCATCCACATGTTTGTTTATTCGATAAGTGTGTGTGGCCAGAGCAGGTTATGAAAAGGATACCTCTACTTATGGTTGGTACAAGCTGATTGTTAAGAAGTAGAGAGATATAGAATATCCGTACAGAGGAACGTTTCCTGGATATAGTATTTGGAAGACGGCAGCGAGAAGAGTGGAACTCACGAGTGGGTGTTCCAGATGGCTGCAGGCGCATGTGTTATGTCGGTTATTGTGACGTCGGTACGTTTTTGCGACTGTTCTGGTTTTACGCACCGATAAATGTGAGGTGCGTTCAGGGGTCGTCGGCGGTGATGATGATTGTGGAGGCGATAGACCTCTCGGACGTCAGATTATCTCCAACGTTTTGTTTCGATCATGGAGATATGCATTTCTTCAACGGATGTCTTTATCAGTCAAATAAGAACATGTATAATGACAATTTATTTTTTTATTTTAGATATTCGTAGGGAAAACAAAAAATTAAAAAACTATTTTTATTTTTGACCGATTTTTAAAATTGTCGATGATTGGTGGGGAAACTTACCATGGAACTCTATTATATCGACTGAAGCGATACATAATTTAATTTTATGATTGATAATGACATTAAATAATGTGCGAACAACAGAGATGTCACCATTGACCACCAGAAACATTTCTAATTCTGGAATGGTCGAATATCTAATATTTACTAAATATTACATACAATATTATTAAAATTATTTCGTGAAGTTATACAGAATTACAGTTATGTATGAGAAGAACTATTAAAAGACAAAAATGATAAATAAAATACAAATCATACTAAAGAATTACATTAAAATTACACACAATTTTGTCCGATAATAAATATAAAATGTAATATATTGTAGATACACAACTAGTACAAGGTGGACAACTTTCGTTCAATTAATATCAAATTTCAACATATCTTGTCCAAGGAAAAGGTATCCGAGAGAGCCCTCTCACTCGAAATCTCGGCTTGTCTCATCACGACATCATTCCTATGCCATTGAGATACGAACACAGATTGCTCATACACTATTTCCTGAAGCCAAACAAGGCTCTCGCTCCATCAGACGGAGATGAGACTAGCGAATAACGTCGACCTGAAACCCAAATTAAGAAACTGTAAATAAATAAACAAACTTATAATATGTAATAGCAATGTATGTAAGTTTATTTTATTAAGGAGAATACATTCTTATTGTGAAGTTGTAATTATTCAGAACAGACGGTCTGTGATATTTTAATAAAAATGAATTGTTAATTCTGGCGTCTGCTATCGGTTAACTCAAAGGTATTTGAGATTCCGTAAAAACAAAGTAGATGGCTTTCAAATAATGGAACGATAGATGTATTAATATGGGTTCGAAAATTTCGAAAGTACTGTCTGCTGCAGCATAGTTGGTTAATTCACCTTCCCCGGATTGGAAAGAAATCCAGGCTTGAATTCCACTAACGACAACAATATTTTTCGATAAAATTTATTTTATATGTGAATCTTTCTAATTAATACATTTAATTAGTATTTAAAAGTTTATTTTAATTATATGAGCAGGCTATAGAATAAGCGGCACTGAAGATTAAGAATTCATGTCTAAAATCATATTGAAAATTATATATAATTAATTTTCTGTATAAAGTTGTAACACTGTAGTCACAATATTTTTAGAATTATTTACCTTTTGAATTCATGTAGTTATAATATTAATATTAAGACTTCAGATGTTAGTAGTTAGTAAAAGTGATCATGTATGGAGTTCTGATGCATTATAGAAGTAGTAGACACAGTACAAGTGTGGAAATGCATCGGTGCCAAGGCATGTAGGACAAAAAATATTGACTAAAATAATTAATATTGTACCAAATTGCGTAGTTAATACTATTACCATTACGCTATATATTATTTTAGGTTTAATTAAAATAAGTAATCATAACAATAGCAATTATTTTAGTTAAACTTAAAAACTGTGATAGAGAAGTCTTTTACGTGGTGGACCGATTGCATGTAGAGCATTCAGACTAGTGAACCCAATTCCGAGCCGAAATTCCAATTTCAGGATTCTCAGATTCGATTTTAATGTTGCCGAAATCAGAAGCAAGAGATAATAAATGATATAATCACAATTCAGTAAGTGAGAAAGGAATTTTTGAACAAAAAATAAAAGTAAATAATAATGCCAGATTGATAAATAAATTTGAAATAATTTTATTTTTATAAATAATATGCCCAAAGCATCGAGTGTTTCATTATTTCAGCAATATTTGAATATGTCCAAGAACATAAAATTACTGGATTTTTACCTACAAAGGCACTGTTATTAAACAAATATCAGATATCTAATAGACAAGACTATTTTTAATGGAAAATATATGGAAATATGGGGTAATTACAGGGTTTTACGACCTGTTTTCGGCTGGCTTAAGTGATCAATATATATACTAACGTACGGTGTAGTGGTACTCGAAGAAAATCCACATACTAACACAGATACAACTTTATAAAATTTGATAAATGATTGAAGGGTGAGAATTGGTGAATATTTGTTTCATTATTTTGTTTTAATCTAACCCAAGAAACTTACTCAGCCTCCATGATTGTTGATGTTGGAGATATTTTTATACTTAATATATTTAAATACTTGTATACTAGATCTAGGTAATAACCACCGGAGCCGACACCCAATTGGAATGTGTATATGTATCGGAAATATCAAATTTGGCCTTGATTTTTTACATACAGATCAACTCGATATTCTAAGTATTGTATTGTCGAATACAAAATATAATGGGAAAAATAAAATAAAAAAATTATCTCTAAAGTTTCGGGATTATAGAGACTCCAATAAAATTAAAAGAAAACGATATTATTTGTCACAAAGTTCTGTAAAAACCGATGATTAAATTTAAAATGAAGTGATATTATTAAGAAGAACACATTCTTATTGTAAGGTTGTAAGTATTCAGAACGTAGGTCTGGTGATATTTTAAATACTAATCAAATGTAGCATAGATGGATAATGCACCTTTCCCGGTTTGGAAAGAGATCCAAGTTCGAAATCCCGGCAGCAACAACAATATTTTTCGCTAAAATTGATTTTATATGTATATCTTTCTGATTTATACATTAAATTAGTATTTAGCATTTTTTCTTTTAACTGATTAATATCACTATTCCTCACATAATTTTGAACAGCAATGGAGTGCGAGTTTGGCGGACAGAAATATTAGATATAGATTATGTAGATCTTGTAATTTGCACATTCTTAATGATCCAGAAGTAATAAGAAAGAAAATTTTTCTTAATTCTGTTGGACGATTAAAAACATTAGTCTGATCATTTTTTATCGAACTTGATTCATTAAGACCATTTTAGATTAGTTTTAAGGAACTCAGATATGCAATTCACGAACCTCTTTCAACATTAAATATAGACGATAATAATAATCCAACGTGTGTTTTAATTGTATTTGTTTTCTTTTTAATTTTTATCCATTGAGAACTCATTCACATGGTAAGCCAACGCATTACGGCCAAATTTGTAGGGAAAATACAATTTTTGACATCTTTAAACGTTAAATTCGTATCATTATTGTTACATTTTGTGATCAGTATTATATTGCCCCTTTTCGGTGGTAATATCGTTCTCATCATCGTTTTTTCGTGAATGTTTATTATTCTCATAAAAAAAGTGCTGATTCAACAAGACAAGTGCGATTACAATAATTTAATTACAAAATCAGTGCTGTGACTGGTGCGTGTTTGTGGGGTCGATCGAGTGAGAGAAACCGAGAGAAATTTTTTGACAAAAGATGATAAGTCTAGCGGTTGCCCTTATTCCTAAATAAGGTCCAGAATACAATTTAAAATACGCGTTACTTGTCTCAGACCTTTTTCTGGTTCAAAAAAAAAATCTATATTCTGTTTTAACCCTTCCCAAACCATGCATTAACACAGGTCTACCATCATATTAAACCGCTAATATTTCGGTAAATACATGCAACATTAAATTCATATTTTAGATAATCCTAAAGAAAATATTAGCGCTTAGGAATGACTAGTGAAAAACCAATTATGAAAAGGGAATCATATAAAACAATTATTTTTTCCATTCAATCCGTTGTAAAATTAATACGTTGGTAAAAATACCATTTGTGATATGAAAGACAGAGATCACACACTATTTTCACAGTGAAATGAACGACAAACATACAAATATAATTATCTCTTTTTTACAAATTAAAAGAAGAGAGATAAGAAGGAAGGATACATTGTATAGAATTTAATGAATGCTCTAAATTATGTTATTAATTATTTTTTCAAAATTAAATGCTCAATATTTATAGTAAATTCGTGTCATTACAGCCATTTACGCTAATAATAACATTTTTTCTGTTATTTACGGTAACACGAGTTGACAGCATAGCTTCGTTCGGGTATTTTATATCACGGTATGATATGTAAATAAATCTCACTAGTTTAAATAATATTGTCCATAATGTAAAGGTGTCCAAATTTACTTGTTGAGGAAGAGTTTTATTTCAGGCACCTCCCCACTACCGTCTTAATATAAAGGTTTATTTTCATGAAGAAGAGATTTTCATTGGGAGAAGAGATAACATGGAATACTTTATGCGTTTCGCCCGCTACTGAACTTTTTGCACGAAGCGCGTCAATGATAAGTTTTATGGTGAAAAATATGTAACTATTGATGTAGTATGCGCCCAAACACCACACATGAATTGTTTTGAGTTTTCAATAGTGACTGGATCAGAATGATAATTGCGATAACTCAAAAAAAATCAAAATTTTTCTTCTTTAATTTGAATTATAAAACACAAATTTATCTCAAAAAATATTGAATTTATGAAACTTCAAAATGTGTATATTTGTTGGGGACATCCTGCACCATGTACGTATCGTCGGCATAATTGAAAATGTGTAGTTAATTATTATTGAAAAATTATTTTAAAAAAATGCTGTAATTTAAATTTTTAAAAATCAGATTCGCATAGTTATGACATATGTGCTGTTTAAAAAAAAAAAGGAAAAATGAATTATCAAATTTGATCGATAGATGGCGATGGTGTAGTGGTACTCGAAGCGAGTCCACGTACTGACATATATACAACTTTCAAATATTTGATAAATGTGGAGATTGAGGGGTGAGAATATATATAAAGGATCACTTAAGCCAGCCGAAGACAGGTCATATGCCCTGTAATTACCCCATACTTCCAGATACTTCCCTTTAAATATAATAAAAAATAGCTTTGTCTCTAACGAGATATCTGATATTTATTTAGTTGTAAACATTTTATAGCGAGATCTAAACATCAATTATTACATTCCCTCGAAATTCGATTGAGCCTTGTATTATGTAATTCATCCCCAATATTCTAGAACAAATCACGCCGCGCGACAACAATACTGTAGGCATTATTGCTCATTAGTTCAAGTGCCCCAAGAATAACAGTCGCAAGCGCCGGCATTAATGAAAAATCCACGTGTCCATATTGTTTTTGCAGAGCGCGGCGCCCTCCGGCCCGACATTTTGTTTAGCGTTCCATTGTCCGGAATTCAATCGCGCGCATGCGTGCCTTGTATGTTTATCGCGGGATTTTCTGGCTAAAGGATATTAAATTTTCCGGCCAGTGATGCACGCCGAGAACGGAGACTGGTGAATTTTATATTGGGTAGGTACTATGAGTGAGAATTTATCATTATTTTAACATGTATTGTAAGGGGTTAAGCTCTAGTGAAGGTAGGCAAAAGTTGAATTTATTTTCCTAAACAAAAATATGCTTTAATGGAATAATTTTGTTTAATGAATTTCTGATGTCAAAACTAATATATGGAAGTGAAGCTTATTAATGTATTGACAACAAAGAAATGAAAGTAGACTGAATGCAATGGAATTGCGGCTGCTCAGGCGCATCTGTGTAGAAAATAAAATTAGGAAGAAAATGTAGGTCTGATTGTAGCACAGTCGATAGGATGATTGGAATGTAGAGTTTCAGAGCGAGAAGAGAGTGATAAAGAAAATTAAATGATGATAGCGTATTTAACAGCAATAGAAAATGCTTAATAAAGCGAAATACGATATTTACGTGACATAATATAATGATTTATGGTCACAACACAAGACAAAGAACGAACATTTTATCCACGATTCAACATGTTCTTAGCTCCGAAACTAAACAACACGCTCAACACCAACTGGAAATCGTTCATTTCCAATAAGATTACACAAATATGGACCCAATACATGATCCAAATGGGTAGAGATCAATCAGAAGCATGGCTGTCCAACATTCTAACATAACAATAACACAATACCCTACACTAGTTTTACAACACTCTATATATATATATATATATATATATATACATTTTTTTTTTATATTCCTGTTGAATTAAATAACACCACAACAGCACGAAAAAAACTGTCTACTTTAACACAGACGGCAGTCTAGCAAAGTAGCCAGGACAATGCTGTATATATCAGAAGTGGTATCTACTCCAACCCATACAATAAACTACGCGTATTATAAATACTTAATAGCAATATAATTGTAATAAGTTTGTCTTATGTTTATCATGTTAAATTATAATATTTTATATTCACCTTTGTTACAACAAAAACACGTATGTTCATAAAGTCTAATAAATAAATTTAATAAAATCTTGATAAAATAATAATAGTTATAATATTACGAGATATATATTATAATTCGAATTATTTCATAGAATTTCTAGTTAGGTTCAGGTTATTTTAAAGTAACTGCACACCGCTGAGGAATAGAAGGCATTCTCGAAAGACCTAGAGTGATTAAATAAACCAGATATTGAATGACGACTTTGTTAAAAGCTTCAATAATCGAAGACCTCGAATGCGAAGATGTGTGAATGTGGACGAATCAATAGTGGTGTGCCAGAACAGAAGAGTGTGGCCGTTCAATCATCTCTGCCTACCTCTGCAAATAAGGTAACAGCATAATTAAATGGTTTTTTTGTTCGATGACCCCATCCGCCCGCCGCCACCACTGTCTGGTTGCGTAATATAAATTTGTAACGGTTGATGCCTGCGCATTGTTGTGCCGACCCCAGGTCTCCGCGGCGAGACGCCCCTGAAATAATAAGAGAGGGTGGCCTCGGCAGAATTAAACCAAACACTTCATGCGATACTTATTAGATATACGAAGAGCGGTGCGCATCCCCCATACACCCCCCAACCCCTCGTTGAGCGAATTCCTTTTTTAAATAAGGCCGGTCACATACGGACGCAAAATGCAACGTGCAGCACAAAAAGGAATCTCAAGAAGTTCACACCATACCATGGTATCATCTATTGCTAGATGAAAGCCTTCTCATGTATCCGATGATATAATAAACTTTGTACTTAATCACAGTATTACAAATAACTTTGTACCAGTATCTCTTCTCAAAGAATAGATAATTGTTATTTAAGTTACTTACTTACTTACCATCACGCCGTTTCACCGCGGGGGTAGGCAGAGAGGATAGTGCGCGACACTCTTCTGTCCTGACATACAATTCTCGCCTCATCCATATTCATACATTTTCTCATACAAGCTCACTGGTTATTGTGACTTCTAACAAGACCATCTTTCGGCATCTGGTTTACCTGTGCGTGTCATGTCTTTCGCGGACGTCCTCTTTTTTTGATGCCATCAATATTTACATCATATATCTTTCTTACTATTCTCTCCTCATTCATTCGTTCCATGTGACCAAACTACTACTTTCTTAATCTTACTCATTATACTTACATCAGCTTTACATTCTTTCCTTATTTCTTCATTCTTTACTCTGTCATAAATAGATTTGCCACATATACGCCTAAGTGATCTTATTTCCACTGCATTCAGTCTACTTTCGTTCCTCTTCTGCCAGCTCCAGGTCTTACTTCCATACATCAGTGTCGGTACCAGGACTCCATTGTGCACCGCTAGTTTTGCCTCGGTTGACAAATCCCAAGTTTATTAGCTGTAATTAACTTTGTATATGAATTTTGTTACCACAGACCATCAAATATATAGACATGAACTAACGCAAATTCCTTGTTACAATATTTTCATGTTGGTGTCACCCACGTGATTACTTTGGTACCACTTACACAATCAAATTGCTCCGAGAATTTTTTTAAAATTTTGATTAGATTGGAACGAAAATTTAAACGACTGACAATATAATATGCATCAATGTAAAAAATATGTATTTTTTACACAAAGATTTAGTTTTCAACGAGTAAATACTTTTACTGTTGCATAAACGTATCATCTATCGAATTTACGTTTCCACCAAGAACGTGTAGAATTCCCCATGTCTCGCTACTAATGTTCCAAAATCCTCTCCTATATGTGGACTTTATTTCATATCTATTCATTTACTGGTCGTGTGGTTGGCGTCGAAATATTTAGTTATTAAATTCACAAACTAACATCTCGTCTCTTTTTTTTTTGTATAGGTAATAAATCTTAAATAATTGCATGTACATGAGTGAAAACTTTTCCGATTCCGGGAAAGGGTGGGATCATTTTGATGTCTTTTGACTCCGTCAATATTTGCCGTGTCATTCCCACTGCTAAATTGTAAATTCATCTATCCATCGAAATTTTAAGCCCCCTGTAGGCTGTCGTTTTTTGTCTCGTGAATACTATTCAAGATTATTATTTTTCTATCGATTATCTAACTGAATTTGTGAACATTTATTTCGAACCAGAAAAATATATTCTATACCAAAAGTTTTTATTAATAGTTGTAACTGAAACATGATATAGTGCCACGTGTATATCGGCCGTAGACACGTGAATCGTGGAAATTTTTTTTGTCGGTACCTACATGGTATGCACCTGTCGGATTGGATCGCCCCACTGGTGCGACTAGTTCGGAAAAATTAAAGGAATACGCGCATCAAGTAATTTTTACACAAAGCAAGCAAAATTTATAGACAAAAAAATATAGAGATTTTTCAGGGGAATTAATATGAAGCGGACAAATAAATGATTAGAAACATTCTCGTCACGCAGCTCGCTGTGCTCGTGCCGCGGAGCTGGAGATAATAATGTCTTCGCCAGACACACTGATCAAATGTTTGCTCTTGTTGGCTATATAATGACGTAGGAAACTGTCGTAACATCCATGTGAGGAATTTAGGGGCGAATTACAAAGTCGCGACCGCGACAACTCTCCAATTTTTCTATATATTTTTTTTTAATCTCCTGTAACATTTTTTTTTCTGCCAAATTGTCGAACAAATATCTGTCATATTTATTATGTATTTCGTTCGTTTATTTATTTAACGCGAAAATGATTTTTAAAATTCTCAAAATTCAGCTTCTTAATCACCAATTTATTCCACGACGAAGTTCATACAGATAAATAAAAAATATAGATATTTTTGAAAATAGTCACCTTTTAAATGTGTTTTTACAATAGTTTCTAATTAGTTACAAATTTTTGTATACATTGATTCCTGAAGAAGATACCATAGGTATTGAAACATGTTGATTTATCAATAAATAGTGGTTTAAACAGTGTTTTTTTATTATTTATAAATCATAGAGCTTTGTTAATTTATTCGGTCCCAGCCTATATCAAAAAAGTTGCCTCTAAAGCAGCCATACTCAACATTTTTTATTTTTTTTCTTCGGGCCACATACGTATGTTAAGTAAATTACGCGGGCCGCAACATTATACTGATATGACGAAAAAAAAATTATATAGGGCAAACAGTATTGGCTGAAACCCGTTTGATTCAAGATTAGGGCGCCGACACTTGATAAATCAACAATTTTTTTTTTTTAACTAAAACAGAATGATAATAATACGTATCGCTTATCAGCATACCAGCCAATACAACGTATTTCCATATATGTTTTTTTTTTTCGTCATATCAGTGTACCCGGGAAGGGTAGGTCAGTTCCAGTCAGTTCGTAGCGAGCGATGATAGTTCGCGCGTATCTCAAAATATTAAAAACTTAGAATGCCAAATTTTTTTTAAATCATGTTCCTGATATTAAATGTTTTTCAGGCCGCACATAAAAGCTTGGCGGGCCGCAGGTTTAGTATGGCTGCTCTGAAACTTGTTATATGTGTATTTTGAAATAATTTTTTTTGGGTGTCTATCGTGCATTCATTTTGACAATATTTTTGTGAAATCAATAGGTACATTGTAAATTATTCTTTTGTGTTGTAAATTTTCGAAAAATGCTTAGCCTGATTTGAATTTTGAACGTGTTGGTATAAATAAATAAACAATAAGGATATATTGTTTTAATGAAAATACATTTTATTGTTAATTTGAAATATTAGAACATAGTTCCTTCACACGATTTTTTAAAATTTGTAGTAAACTTAAATGGTTAAAATACCGTAATGGTAACTATTTCTCCGGCAGAGAAAAGTATCAGGTTCGTATCCCGGTGGTAACAATTTTTTTTGTCTGTACATGTTTCTATGATTCATCTAATTTGTTTAAAATAATAAGGTTATACTTTCAATCCCTGCACCCGGCCCTTTTTTTTTAGGCCGGCCCTGTACTTAAGGTAAATAATATGTTATTGTGCGAAGGGTGGGCCAAGCTCTTTTAGATTATCTCTATAATTAATCAATACGAAATATTTCCCTTTTTTTTGAAAGTGGTATTCTGTACATGTACATATGAACTGAAAGGTTTTGTAAATTTACTCACCTGTCATACAAAGGTCAGAAAGACGGCTTTTCAGTTTTTCATAAGTGCATTTTAATTACAACATACAATAATATGTGCCGACTATAATTACTAATTTAAATAATTACGTTTTAATAAAAACTCTCACTTGTCAAAATATTTCTTATTCGCTATATACGTGTGTACATTCGAAGACACATATTTTTTACTACTCATAAAAAAATTTATATACTATTTGACACAATTTGAAAGTGAGTATTTCTAACAACAACATTGTATATCGTTCAATATGTCTTATTTATCAACATTTGTAAAAACCGATATACAATGTTGTTGCAGAGGGGGCTCTCCCTTCTGCAACAACATTTTATATCGAGAGAGGGAGGGATTCCTCGAAGTATAACGAATAATCAGTTAGGTACTAATTATCATTACAAACGAATATAAACTCAAACACAATAATGGTTTAACCATTACTCCGTTAATATTGGTAGCACGGTAGTAATAGCTTGAAAAGGTCAAAGCAATAGATTTGACATTATCTCCACACGATCCAACCACCGAAGTCTTTCTATTTTAATAAACCTTTGTGACGTTTACCTCATTATACAAAGTATAGAGTTCATTCTTGTGAAGAATGTCCAGCTGAAAAATTTCAAGATTAAATTGTAATTGCTCGTAAACCATCAGGGTGAGGTAAGTGGAAGGGGTTTGACACTGATTGGGAGCGCTCTGCGTTCGCGTTCGCGGTTGAGCAATATTTAAAGTGCGATGATTCGTTGGTTTGTGCACGTCGCGCTTTTAGTACTCACTTTAATATTCGACGAGTAAGTATTGGGCCGAGCACGCAATTTATCTGGTGTTGGGTTCAAAAGTTCAGATAAGATAACCAAACTTCTCCCGGATCATCAACGTCAGTAGCGATGCCAGAACATGTGACTCAAGTTTGACGTGAAATTATGCGCAATTCGCGTAAATCGATAAGGAAGATTGCAGCCTGTACTGGAATAAAAAAATCAACAGTACACGTTATTTTGAAATAGAAACTACAGTTTCTGCCATACAAACTGAAAATCGTGAAGAAAATGACTATTCTTTACGTGAAACCTTAGCGAGAACGATGCTGGAATGTTTTGGAACAGCACAAACGTTTGGAAACATATTGTTTACTGACGAAGTACAATTTCATATCGATGGCTATGTTAATAAACAGAACATGAGGTACTGGTGCCCCGACAACCCAAGGGAACGCCATCAAAAACGTTTGCATTGTCCAAAAACGACAGTGTGGTGTGCAATTTCTGCCCAAGGGATAATTGGCCCTTATTCTTTTAACCAGCAAGATAGTCACTGCTGACGTGTATTGCCGAATAATCGACGAGTTTTTGGTACCGCAACTGCAGCTGTTTCCCGGGTTTAATAACAGAACACAATTTTAACAAGACAGGGCCACTCCACACACAGTTAGAGTTTCAATGGAGAAGCTGAGGGGAATTTTCCCAATGAATTAATCAGCAAGTACGGAGACATACCCTGGGCACATCGGTCACCGGATCTTACACCGTGCGACTTTTTTTTGTGGAGATACCTTAAGTCGAGAGATCATTGAACGTGTTTGCAAATTTAAGAGTCCGATTGCAAGAGTGTCTTGAGAGAAATGGACAGCATTTAGGCGATATTGTTTATAAAACGTAAAATCAGCATCGTCAAACTCCATTTAATTAAAATTTTCCTCTGGACACCCTTTATCAACGACAAAATTTATTTTCTAAAACCGGTCCAAAGTTACGCTTCAGAATTTTCCATTGAAAAATGTTTAACGCACACTAATACCCAGAACCCGATGTAATTTGATATGATTTCGATATTATAACACACAAGTTTTACATGAAGTTTATTTCATCTTTAGGAATCTTAACATTTTTTGAAATATTTGGGTAGAAACATTAGGTAGGTAATAACAACCAAAATGATATGATAATGATATAAAATATCATATTATATTAATTTGATTATTTCACTGCACAACAATATTTTTGATAGCAAAAATTCTTGCAGTAGAATAACGCGCGTTGTTTTTCCAAGATAAATAGACTTGGTGTAGCACATCTTATCACTAAATGATAAGGAAATAGGAGACTGTATTCTAAGAGAACACTGTAATCTTCGTATGAAAGATACAAGATTCTGACTAAAATGTCTGGTTAACTAAAATTTTGAGAGTATGAAACTTTAATAAAATGAACGCGATATTCCATCGCTTTAACGTGAAAATTAATTAACGTTAATCAAAAGAATTCCTTTCAGTACTGGCAGCAAGAATCAAGTGGATTTCGTCTATTTTTGCACTTACTAGTTAGGATTTTTTTTCGGTTTGAAACAGCTGCCATTTTCAAACACGACAGTGAATCAAACTGCTTAAAAAATTTTGTCGAGATGTTTATCAGATCAATTTTTTGTAAAAGTTTGATCAAAATCTAATTAAAACTACGAGAGTTATAGTGTTCACTAAAAACGTTATATCATGTACCTATACGCCAATAAACTTTTTAACGAAGGGTGGTTTCCAAGTCTCCTGCCCGCAATCGAAGAAAGTACAGTAACATTTTGCATCGCGAGACCCTCTACAATGGATAGTACAAGATGTCCCAAAAGTCTTTTTCATAATAAAAATTCTCTAATAAAATAATGGATAGGTTTAATAAAAAAATATTTATTTTATAGTTTATAGTTTATGTTATTTTGCTGGTACTCTTCTCAACAGGAAGCAATATTTCTGAAACCTACTCGGCACGTATTCTCCGTGATCGCTGCCATTTCTTCTCGGATATTTTTTTAAATTGGTCCAGAGATGGGGGATTGTTACTGTATACCTTTGATTTAAGTTAATCCCATAGGAAAAGGTCCATTGGTGTCAAATCGGAGCTACGTGGAGGCCAGTTTATGTCACCTCGTCGGGATATCAATTTTGCAGGGAAAATGTCACGCTCCATAGCGACTGAATTTCCGAGGACGCGGCTAGCGATCGGCAGACTTACCGCTCCTCTCCCTCTCGTTGCGACGGTGCAGCGAATGAACCAAAATGAAAAAGACTTTTGGGACACCAAATAAAATAGGACTAATTGCGAAACCACGCAATTAGTCCTATTTTATTTAACGTGCTTGTTGGTCTAGTGGTTAAGACTCGCCTAGGGATCTAGCGGTGGAAGATTGTTTGATAGTTGACCAGCAATATAGAAGTTAGTATTTTCATAACACAGGCGTTAAGATTTGTTTAAAAATAATAATAATTTAATGTGACACGTACAAGTAAAACAATCTTACAAGGATAAGTTTCATAATAATGTGAAATGCTTATTACGAGAAAATGTGACTAAATGTTTGTTATTTATTTACCAATGGTCAAATAACGTTTTACCTCGCGCCTCGTATTGCTAAAGAAAATTTTCATTTCACTTTTATCCGCCGCCTGGGACCGGCCTGGGACGGCCTGGGACGAGCTGCGAGCGCTGTATTGAACAACGCCGTTATTATTGAGCGCGTCGCTGTATTGAACATCCCGGCTCAGCTGTTTGTTCATCGGTTCACGTTTTACTATTTAATGAAGCGATTGCGAAATTTAAAACGGGTAATTTTCACCTTGGAGGTAAAACTAACGCGACAATTGGAAATTTTCTGTGAATTAGTATTCGTGCGGCGTGGCGTCGATCGTCGGATCGCTTTTCAAACAATATATAGGTGTATAGACATTGCCAACCATTATTAACGTACCGAGGCACGCTCTTTTTGCACTTATTTCTGTAAAAAATGTAATTCTTTATATTTTAATTAATGACTAGCGACCCACGTCCGACGGTGCCCCGGTGTATTTCTTTCTTTCTTATTTCTTTCTTACTTTATTTCTTTTTTCTTAAAGTTCATCGAGTACATACTCAACATGAACACGAACATTATACAAGAGGAAAAGATGGACTAAGACTGCCATTCAAGAAGAAGTCTAAATCTCAGAAAGCGATGATGTATAGTGCGATGGAGATTTTTAATGAAATGAAGAAGAAGAAACTACATAGATTCAAAATGAAACTAAGCAAATGTGTGAAAGATAAGTTGTAGTAAAAGAAATGATTTTGATCTTGTTTATATTAGAGCATATATAAAAATACTTATGTATGCGCTATATTAAAATTTAAAAAAATTATTAACTGAAATATATCAAAGATTTTTCACTTATTTTTAAGTCATCATTATCAGCCTTTTTCCGTTCACTGCTGGATGAGGGCCTCCCCAAGTGACTGCCACTTTTATCTGTTCACGTTTCAGCTGGTTTTAGGGCGGCCTGTCGGCCTCTTGAGTAGTGTTTAAAAGGAATAGAATTGATTCGTTTATTTAAAAAAAAAGGTATTTACTATCCATGTATAATGTTGTAATATAAATTTAATTGAGTACGTATTTATATAAAAGATAATTGAGATTAGTTTTTAGGTGATAGGCAAGAACTGAAAAAGAATTATCCATTCTGAAAATGCCAAGCGCGCCAATGCCGTCAGGTGTTGATGTTGCACGCTTGTGTTTTTCTCGTGGGCACCTACCTGTCCAGGATAAAAGATAAATGACACAATATGTTAGCATTCGTGTGCCATATTTTATGAGCATGTGTCAAATTTCGTGCTTTATTTATCAAGAGTCGGCTGCGAGACGTTTTCTCGGAATTGCGTTACGGCTGGAATGTCACCGTCCACGGCCGGCTCGGTGAATCTACCGCCGCGGGTGCGGGAAACGTGAAACGAAACTTGTACAGTTTTGTTTCCAATCTACGTTTTCATGCCTTCATGCCAGGCCTTAATCAAAACACAACATAGCTTGTAACGCAACTCCACAACAACGCATCCATCCGACGTAGTGGAACTCTTCTAGGCTCTCTTCGTTATGAAGGAGAATGAATATTTTAGTGTGAATGCCGTCCCAAGTTTATAGCAACTAACCTTTCAATGTGTGTAAGGTGTTTACTAAATCCTGTACTAATTGAGACTTCGGGACAATACATTTTTTATTACGTGGCCATTTTGGATAACATAGTCATCAAAATCTTTTTCTTTCTTCCTTTATGCACATTGATACATAGCAGTCTCAATTAGATGATACACAGTTCGTAATGCACTTCCTGTCTCGATCTAGGGTCGCCATCATAGCTTACTCTATGGCAGTGATGGTGAACCTTTTGAAAAATTCGGAAAATGCTGGTGTGTCACCCCTTCTCAATTTTATTTTACATACTTAGTTATATAAAAATAAACAATTTACATATATCATTTTTTATTTAAATTTTATTGAAAAAAATATGAAACACATAGTTGTTTAATTGCCTTTTTCACAAACTGAGACCTATAAAAGATTGATACATTTGTAATAACATGTAGTGATAAATTCCAACGTTGTTATCGGGTGAACGTTTAGTGTTCTTTGGTAACTCTAATATTAGTGAACACTGGCGTGTCGCTCAAAGCGCTGTGGCACGCGTTCACCATCACCGCTCTAGGGTCGTTCCAGTCAGACCCATCCACCGTTGTGACACTTTACCAGTCTTTTTTATCCTTAAGTGGTGCCAGCAGAATTACTTTATTGTTGATGCGCAATTTGGTCGAAAAATTGTAATAATGTTTTGTGTTCTACCGTAGATAGAGCTTCGATTTGTTGCTAAATTGAGGCATTGTAACATTCGTAACCCCAGCATTTTGAAGTCGTCTATTTTTCGCTCGTCGCCCTTGCAGACTGTCCAAATCTCGGCTGCACATTGACCCCTCCTAACAAATAAGTCAAATTTTAGTTGTACTTCGCACAAATTTCATACATATTTTAAAAGCATGTTCGATTGAATAGAATATACCTATATAAAAAATACTACCTCTTAAAATATATATGAAATATGTGTAAAATACTAGAACAACAACTAAAAAATTACCTATTTATTAGTTAAAATACTTATCGTAGAAGATGATTGAATATATTATATAAAAATTAAATAAATCAACTAATACAGAAAAAAATTTTTTTGCTACCGGGATTCGAACCTGAACCTTTTTCTATCCGGAGAATGCGTTATCCAGTTTCGCCCCACGTTAACTGAGCAAGTTAACGACAAATTTTCTAACTTATTCAAATTAATACACCTGTTATTACATTTTTAAAAAGCTATCACCTTTATATTGCGACACATCTCAAATACCTATGAGTAATATGCGCTACGAGACACCAGAATAAAATAAATACACGTTTCAAACTTTCATACAACTTATATATTTGTAAAAATATATATATATAGGTATATAAAAATTGGTGAGACTAGAGTGTGGACCAACATTATTGTGTTTGTTTGTTTATGTCTCTGTATTTCCATATTCTCGTAAACCCACAGACACCGATGGTCGTGATCAGAGCGTCAGAGTAAGCTGCCTCTTGAACTGCGTCGTATGCCGCTTTGCGAGAAGTTTTTCACCATATTCATAGGTAAATATTTTTAGTATAGTTATAACCGACCGCAAAAAATATATTTAAAGCGAATGTGCCGCGCCGCGTCACGTTTTCGATTGATTTTTTTCTGTCTCACTTACGTAATTGTGCGCGTGACTGAAGTAAAAAGTTGAAACTTACATGTGGCGTAGCACCCACTGTAAAATAGAGTGTAAAACAAATTCAATATAGATTGTAAAGTGTTATTTGCTGATATTATTAGGTTAGGTTAGGTGGGAGAGAATTTCCATTTTTTATAATGTGATGTTGCGCGAATGGAAATTTTTGTTATTTCCACGTGCCGAAGCAAAACATTGTGAATTAGTGATTGATGAAGATATTTTGAAGCGGAAAATCACAAATATTTTAAAAGTTGTTGATCACTTTATTTTACCATTTTTGAAGTGAAACATCTTCACTGCTTTATACAATTCCTACACGACTAAAACTTGTTTATGGAGACGAAAACGCGTCACGTCATCATTGCGTCAATCCGTACGCAAGACTTGTCCCAGGTGTTCCAAATTCTAATTAACATTTTCTTTTAAATATGAATTAAATATTTTAATTAGAAAGATATACATATAAAATCAATTCTATTGAAAAATATTATTATTGCGCCACCGGGATTCGAACCTGGATCTCTTTTCTAACCGGGGAAGGTGCATTATCCAACTATGCTACAGCGACAATATTTTTAGCACAAACCCATATGTTACCTTTTTGATATTAATACATTTAATCGTTCCATTATTTGAAAGAGCCATCTACCTTATTTTTACAGAATCTCAAATACCTTTGAGTAAACTGATAGCAGACGCCAGAATTATTAATTCATTTTTATTAAATTTTTGGACACATTGATACAACTTTATTATTTTCTTTCGTCGAATTAAACAAATAATAATCTAATCTTTCATTTATCAAAAATATACTATTTTTGATAAAAATCAAAACATAAAGTAGATTGCAAAGATGTTTCACTCAGAACACACTCATGCATGATTGGAAATCGAAATTGACCCGTCAACTGTTGCAAATGTGAAATTGAAAAAAAAAGAAAAGGATCTTGAATGAAAAGTCATATTGTTTATTTGCAAAATAGTTTAAGCAGTTTAGACGTTTACAAAGTATGTTTCATTATTTAACAATTCTCTCAGTTGTGCACGCACTCATATTTTCTATAATAAAGGTATCAAAACTTCAACGCCTCGCGATCTAGTGGTTGGGGGTCCGAACCTCGTTCCGTTAAGTTAGTCCTATTTTTGTAGTACCCACAAGCGTTTAATTTAGTTTGATAATAATAAGAATGTTTATGTGACACGTATTTTGTATTCGCCCCTTTTGTTTTTATGAAATATAAACATCTCATAAATGATAAAAAAAAACACTTCGTTTTAACCAATAAATCAAAATGTTTCAAGACCAATGGTCCCTTTTTCAGGATACAATGTATACTAAAATTAAAAATATAAGTATAGACAAAAAACAAAACTATAAATATAAGTGATGGGTAACTAATTAGGAACTACATTTATACAATTGTATCCTGAAGAAGGGACCATTGGTCTTGATACATGTTGATTTATCAATAAATAGTGGTTTAAACAAAGTGTTTTTAAAATTAATTACATAATATGTTGCCACAAAGTAGTTTTACAAATAATATCTCACTTTGAGTTGAATGTGACTTTATCGCAGAATACCATCCAATTATTTCATTACATTTTCAGTGCGTTAGATCTGTGTTTATCATTTCTCTGCCATTTCAAAATTCAAGCTACGAAAATAGATATTTTTAGTTTTTTCTCGAAGCAAAATATCAGACTTAAATAAATATACTTAAGTATCTTTATTTTAATAACTTCTACACGACTGCAGTCTCGACTTGGGGCAGAATAAACAGGGCGAGAGAAGGAAACGAGAAGTAGAAGGGAGTGCAACACTGAAATATTGATGTAAGAAATACAAACGCGGGCAGCACTTCGAATTTCCCGAGCAGTCACGGAATATTTGACGATTGAAAACAAATTTGCCTTTTTCAGGACTTCAAAGAATTTCGCGCACCCAGCACATGCCGTGGAACTTTCGAGTAATATTTTGAGATACCGACAAGCAAAAATGATTCATTATTCAAGTCGTTCTCGGGCGCCGGGGAAACCTGGAAATGAGAGAAGAATTTAAAAAACTACACAGTAGAATGCTAAGCATCTGCTGCCGGTGAATAAGTGGAATTGAGCAGCGAAAGACCGAGTATCGTGGAGATGGAAGATTAAGGATGCGGTAGTTCAATTTGGCAAAAAATGACACAGTAGAAATCTTTATAGCGCGTGTCCACGAATGATATCTTTGACTCGAGACGAGGATTACGTGAGATTCTGTGAAGACAATTATCGGCTTTCGTAGTTCATCATATACACATCAAATTTCAGAGATTTACACTTTATTTTATGTTTGTTTTACATCAAACATTGGCAGTTCGTTGAGCTTCGATGTTTCCGAAATCTGAATTCTGGTGAAATTGAATCTCCCCAGTAACAGTTAAAACGGAATAAATTATTGTAATTTAATACCTTCTTTCTATCTAAATGCACTCGAAAACTGGAATGGCGGAGTACAAATTAGAGGCAATTGGATTTACAATCTAAGGTAAGCGGACGATACAACTTTAATCGCTACATCAGAAGAAGAAATCTCTATATTATTGATAGAATCGGCGTTAACTTTGTAGAGTTACATCATAACGGATGAATATAAATGAAACAATGTTATTACTCTACTTGAGTTTATTAGCACTACTCTCATTGACAGATGAAGTATTAAACTTTAATACGCTACACTACTCTGTCGCATTGAAGAAGAAAGTAGAAAATTGGGCCATGAGATAAATAAGGAAAAGACAAAGGTAATGATCGCTGATCGACATGACCAGCTTTCACGAACTGATACTCTTTCAGACCTTGAAATTGTTAAGGATTTCAATTATTTCGGGTACAAAATCACTGACGACTGTAGAAAATATATTATATAGAAGGGAAGATAGCTTAGAGAAGCTTGTTGAGGTGGGCTACGTAGAAGGACGAAGCGGACGAGGAAAATCTCCCACCCGTTGGACCGACCGAATGGAAAAGGCAACAGGAACTTCTCTGGTGACAGCCTAAGGTCTACAGGATGTCGAGAAAAGTGAAGTCACGAGGAACCGACGTGGATGGATATTCTGTCGAAAAATTCAGAATAAATAATTGTAGGTATCTACGGTTCTAAGTGGCGTTTGTGCGCGCTTGTGAAGTATCACTGTCAAATGTTTCAGATTATGTTTCTTTTTACCAATTACTAACTGATCTCTGAGATTTATTATGAAAAAGATTCTGAATGTTCAGATGTGGAACTTGGAGTGAATCGAAAATAATTTACCTGTGATAAGCTTAATTGATGACGTGAAGAGAGATCTGGTTCGATATTTTGGGTGTTTACACATTACGTGCGAGTGAAGTCAGAGCGGCGGGAGCGATCGGCAAGAAATCAAGATTGACTATGAAAGACAAATAGAATAAATTTTGAAGAACGATTTATTATTTAATCTTGAATTTATTTTTTACAAATACATACTTACGCCAATTGAGCGGGTCAAATGAACCTTTTTGATTGACGTTTTCTTTTGGAGAGGTTTGAAACTTTGAAAAAAGTCAGCCGAAACCCCACAGCGGTGTGACAAGATTCGTAAAATCTTTTTCTCGGCGCGTTGTGTGACTAATGTAATGCTATGCAAACTTGACGATCATTTAACGGCTTTGTAAATCTGTATGTATAAAATTGTATAGTCCGGCGTGCTAGGTAATGGTATCGTCGTGTAATCAGAAAACTAGATTTCATCAAGAGTAAATTCTGGCAGAAGACCTCGTGGTCAAACGATAGAAGAAAGTGGTATCCGGAAAGTTCACCGACCGGAAAGTTCATCAACCGGAAAGTTCACCGACCGGAAAGTTCACCGACCGGAAAGTTCACCGACCGGAAAGTTCACCGACCGGAAAGTTCACCGACTGGAATGTTTATCGACCGGAAAGTTCACCGACTGGAAAGCTCATCGAACGGTGGTAAATTTGTCGAATGGAAAATTCACCGATCCGCAATTCGTCGAACGGAAAGTTCACCGATTCTACAATTGATCCATGAATCGTCAGTGAAGGTATTTAATTTCTTAGTTTGTCTATTTGTCCTTAAACTACACGATCCACGTAACTATTGAGCCGTTTCTTCGCAAGCCAGTTTATTGCCGGCCGATTAATTATTTTGATCATCGCTTTAATTCTTTTCAACATCATTTTTATTAAATTCTTAATTTTGTAAACTATTCTAATTTTATCTTTTATTATTTGAGAAAATTTTATTTATCGAATTGTTTGGCAAAATCTCTGTTCGACGAATTGCGGGTCGGTGAATTTTCCATTCGACAAACTTTCCTAGAACCGATAGACACCCGTGTAAGTTGAGACCATCCATGCTCCTTTTGTAAGAGGAGAACCAACCCCAACCAACATATTAAAAATATGAGACGAGAATATTCAAACTGCTAGTGCCTAAATACAGCCATGCCAGAGATGTACACATTTAAAAAATTTGTTATACGATTATTTCGATTAATTGATTTCAAATTATATACTAATAATAATAATAATAAGTCATCAAACTTCGAGCGGGTAGGCTATTTTTTGTTAGATGATTTAGGGCCGGAAGAAAACATATATTATAATAATAATAATGTGTCAATTTCGGAAAAATTAACAATATTTTGTAAAAATCTCTTTCAATAATATTCTCCGTGACTGTAGAGAATTTGTTTACATACTCCTTGAAGATTATCGATTACATTCACCCATTAAATATTGTGTACTAGGTCCGTTACACTCTGTATAGGTATAATACAAAATAATCGTTTAATTTCAATCTTGTTCCGTTTCTTGAAAGATATTTTTATTTGCTTTTCCCGGGGAGCTAGAGTTTTCTCGCTACGCCAATGGTTTTTGCGATAATTAAGAAAGCCTCCATGAATAAGCTGTAAGCCCGTGTGTAGTAAAATATTGAAAATTCCGTAGTCTATTAATTTCTAATATTTTTCGTCAGAAACAAAACAGGATCCGCGCCTCGCTCTGTGCCCAGCTCCCACTTCTCTAGGTAATATTTCGTTACAACGCAAATATTTGATTCCGTAGAAACTTCCAGTCGTTTGTTTAATAATAATAAAACAGGGTTGCTCCGTGCCTTGTGCGGCTAAACTTTTATAAAGGGTTTTTGGAACCTTTCCGCCCGAGCCGAGGCCGCGCGGGGGTGGGGGGTGAAATTATAGGGGCTGCGAGGAGGGCTAGAATCAAAGGAGACGCAATCTGTTTTTCATGGAAAATGTTCAAATTGAGATCTACAATCTTTGGACTAATTAATTAAGTTTCGCCCACGCGGTTGCCGAAGGGACGGCACGGCTTTATGTATTATAATACGAGACTGGCAAATATATTATTCAATATTTCATAAGGTTGTCTATCAATAACTGATTTTAAAATATATAATTAATATATATAATTTAAAATACAGTTTTTATTATTGAAAGTGTTTCGTGTATGTTTACTTATTATATTATATATTATTATTATTATCTTTGTTTTATTAACCACTAAATTGAGTTTAAATACTCTACCGGTTTCGAAAAATACCATTTTCTTCTTCAGGATGTCATAACTAACTAAAACATATATTATTGTTTCTTTGCCAGAATCTATTTTTAGTACCTAACTCAAATCATTTTACTTTTAACTTAATAAATCGACCCCTCAGAATAACAAGGTTCCATCTGATACTGACACTGTTTTGAGATAATGAGCTCAAAAGTTTTGATCGAATTTCAACATATATTCATGTATATTTTGTTTTGAGTATGCAAATATAATCAGTTTTAAGGTCTTAACTTAGTTTCAGTATTATCAATGATCAACACATTCTTATTGTGAAGTTGTAATTATTTAGATGGGATGTTTTTAAATACTAATTTAATGTATTAATTATAAATATATACATATAAAATCAATTTTTTTCGATAAAATATATATATTTATAATTAATACATTAAATTAGTATTTAAAAACATGTATATTTTATTTTGAGTATGCAAATATGATCGATTTTAAGGTCTTAACTTAGTTTCAGTATTATCAATGACCACTGTGGGATGAGAGAAATTAAAAATAAAATAAAAAACATTGTAAATTAACAATAATGATCCATAAATTGAAATAAATAACTGGAGCAGTTGGAACTGCAGCTTTTGCTTTTATTTCTTTAATATCCGTTAAATAGAGTTGGTGTGTATGGAAGAAATAATGTATTTGGAGCCTTTTCACGCAATAACTCAAATTAGCAAAATGACAAAAAATCTGTAACTATACATACTGATCTTAAATATACGAAGTTTTGATACGATGAATACTTTTGCATCAAAAAACACAACACAATTTTTTTTTTTTTTTTGTATTGTATTGTAGGTATTTGAGATTCTGTAAAAATAAGGTAGATGGCTCTGTCAAATGATGGAACGATTAAATGTATTGATATCAAAAAAGGTAACATATAAGGTCGAAAAATTGTCGCTAAAAATAATGTCGCTGTAGCTTAGTTGGATAAAGCACCTCCCCCGGTTAGGGAAGAGATCCAGGTTCGAATCCCGGTGGCGCAACAACAATATTTTTCGATAAAATTGATTTTATATGTATATCTTTATAATTAATATATTTAATTCATATTTACAATTTTTTTATATACATTTTGCAGTATCAGCGATTATATTACCTTCTCCAGCATCACAACTCTCTCGGGTATATCGCCCAGGTTCCACTTCCGTTAAGTGTTGTTTTTGAGATATAGGCTTAGCTGAAGTCCTTTTTCATCTTTCTTACGTAATGCATTATTGCTTTGAGGAGAAGTCTAGCCATTACGGAGAAGAGGGAAGATGCGAACTGAATTGCAGGAAAACAAATCAATTTGGCATTACGCCGCCCGCCCCGGCCTTATCCGCGGGTGCCACATTATTTCCGGCTTAGCAGTTTTCCCGCCGAAAAAGTTCCCGCCGATAAATTTCCAGCGGGAAGGGTCGGTGTTTTTTTGCAGCGGCGGCTACCCCATTATGCGCGGACTCGCCCCTTGTTACGATACAATCTTATCTGGGACGCACACCGCCGTAATTAAATTGCGGTTAGCCAGTAAGCACCTACCCTGGTACTAGCAATATTATGGCAGTTTGTATTAGGGTGTCCTCGCCGCGAGCCGGGGAAGGAAATGAATTATGGTGTTTTCTGCGTTTTTCTTACATTAAAAGTATTTCTGAACTAGTATCTTTAAAAATAAATAAATAAAATAACAGCGGTGTATGTTCGTTAGCGTTCTGTTTACACGTTACTTAATGACGCCATTCCACTCGATCATGGACCGCGGCTTTCAAGTGATCAGGGTTGATGCCACTTCTGTTCAGAGTCGCCTTAAAAGTGTATTCTAATCTTTTTCTTGACCCCTCTGTTCTCTTTTACTATAAGCTGCACAAAAATAAATTGTTTCGGACAGTGGCGTGAAGTATGTGTAGATTTAGGTTATGCTATGAAAACATATATAATATATGTACTGCAATATATGTTGTACATAGGAATATGAACTTTCGTTTTACCAACGTCTTTAGACAAAATGAATCCGTCGTATAAACGACCCCACATTATTTGTAATTTTAGAGTACTATTAATAGTGTTTTTAAAGTTTAAGTTTTAACGTAAAATAAAATCAATATAAAAAATGTATGAACGTTTTTAAGAACACTTTTTATGATTGAACAGGATTATTTTATTGTTTGAAAATCATTCACGTAATAACTAAAACTAAACTAGGTTATAGGAAATAGTTCTGCCAATTGCTTTTTATTATTTCCCAAATCAAAAACAAATTCATGCTCCAAATGCACCTCGAACGCAAAGAACGACCATGAAATCAACACGTTAAAAATAGTAAGATAATAAAATTCGCGAATTAGTAAAAGAGGAAGTAGACACTTCAATGATTTGCACGCAGTTGTAAGCCTTTTTAATATTATTCTGTTTAAAAAACAGCACAGGCAACGACTCCATACAAAACGGATCAACCGAAAGAAATTTTCTATTCAGTAAATAGTCAATTATATGACTTGAGTAATTCACTAGCTTAAAGATAGAACAGAGTAATGTGAATAGCTCAATGCGGCGAATGCATAAGAGTGCCGTGGGTACAGCGGTGAGTTGTCGTGGTAGTTTTTAGAACTAAGCAATTAAAGTCTCCACTGGTACACAGATGGCGCTGTGTAAAATAATATTTCCGTTTATGTTAACCTTTTATTTAGTTTATATTTGTTTTCCAGAATTTTGAGTAATGCACAGATTTTTTACTTGTATGCACTGCATATCCCTGGTTTGTTTCGGAAGCCGTTTATCATACATAAATAGTGTTTCAGTGTGATGTCAACCAATGATGTTCCACATTAAAAATTATTGTGGCAGATTGGTAGTTTGCGTTTTATTAAAATTGTTTATTGAAATAATTTGTTTACAAATACAGATGTTGGACCGAAACGCTGTTGATCGGTTCAGGTATGGCAGAAGAGTGTGGTTTGCCAGTAACAACGCGGTTTCAACCGATTTTACCTTACAGACAGACTCCGCTTAAAATACCATTGATTCAAATTCTTCGTTTAATTTTGGAAAATAATTGATTGAGTTTATACTACTATCCCTTATTTTGATTTGTTTCATATATATCGGACAAAAAAATGATTTGCGTGCAATTGAATAAGATTATTTCACTGTAATATTGGTTTCATAGAATATTTAAACGAGTTTAATTAACAATTTTGAAAAATAGTTAATAATTGATTTAATTAATGTTGAATTATTAGACTGATACCTCAATTACCCACCGAAAAGTGTTTTTTCACATGCCGGGCGAATTCATGATTGATTGTATACAAATTACACGCGGTCACGTGCTAGGAGTTGGAGCCCCCACGTGGCCTACGCGATGAGACAATCCTACCACTTGAGCTGGGAAGATAGCTATTTCGATCGAATAAAAACATTCACACGATCTACGCCGGCCCTGCGGCGGGGTGGAGGGGGAGGCATATGTCCACTCGAGCGGTCACGTGTCTTGTACCCTTCCTTTTTTAAATTTCCTGTGCTGCAATGATAAAACAGACACGCTTCGGGTTGTATTGTAAAATGATGTTTGGATAATTATTCTTCATGTCATTTTAGAGTTTTCCAAACACACATCAATTTTTTGTATGTACATTTTTTTATTGGCGATTTATTTATGTGAAATTAATAATAAAGAATCCATCACTGATCGACTGCATGATAACTGAACCGTATTTAAGAAGAAATCTTCTGAAACAATTAAAATTGTGTATGAATGATATTCATAAGTGTAAGAATATATGTTTAATTAGTTAGAAATATTTATCTGCTTTTTTATCCCTTTAAAAGTATGTTTGTTCGAGATCAGACGGATTAAACGTGTAAATAATAATACGCGCCCTCGTTGGTTTGCAATTCGTGTTCGTATTTATCGGTATTCATCTTGATTTATCTGAAAGAAAGAAGAAAGCGTTCATATATTGGCGTGAGCAGATTGAAGTCGACGGTACTTGCATGAAAAATGAGTTTATTGAATTACGATGGTTACGCGGGTAATGTGGTGGAATGCAAATCAGAGGTTGGAGTGAAACGCTGTTGATCGGTTCAAGAGCGGCAGAAGAGTTATTTTGCTCTGGGCAATCTTCGGTCTCTGGTCTGACAAAAATGGGTTTGTAACATTGTTTGTTATTTAATTCGTATATTTTACAGAAAATTGGTACTGCATTATAATAATGTATGTTGTATTTGAAATTTCCCTATGCCTCGATACGCACGGATATTGGGATAGTATATATTGTATATACAAAGATGTTCAAGTTATTACGTAGATACCTATCTCGATCGCAGAGTTCGGGCTCGCCCAACCTTCTGTGACACGACCCTTTATAACATACGAAGGGACGATGTTCAAGACGGAAGTAGGTTACATTTTGAATATAGAACTGTATTTAATGACGTCGTTAATCAATTTTATTGAGGGTCGGGTCGCCCTATTACCTGAACAGTGGAAAGCGGTACTAATAATCGTTATGAACCGGCATACAAATGTGAGAATTAAATGACAATAAACAAAACTGCCGTAAATATGAATTATTTTTGAGGTTGTGAAATTTCTTTTCCTGCACCTATGTAAATTTTCATACTGCTGAATATGGTTCTTTATTGATATGAAATGCGTCACGGAAGTTATTAGGTACGTCATCCACATTCGTGGCTCTGTTCCCACAATAGGGAAAATGATCTTTTCCAGACAATTTTCCCGGGCGGTAATGACCGGAGCGCGTGACGAGTTATCATCTCCAAAGTTGTATCTCGAGTTCAAGTGGACCGATTTTGAATAATATAACGCTGTTTCGTTGAACTGGACAAATATATTGCAAAAAGAGATGTGGTAAACCGCGCGAGAAATGCATAGATGTTTTACTCTTTTTACTCTAACACATGCCACCGGTATTCAATGGCATGAGTCCAGTCGTTCTCTACTTTTTTGTTCAGCCGTGGACGCTGCTGTAAATTTCACCACTTCAACGTTCATTGTTTAGTCCCGCCACGTGTCCGACATTGTCTCACTTCAGTTTCACGACAGTTCGTATGATGTCGGCAACCATGGTTTGTGTTTTTCTATCTTTCAAGGAGATGCCCAGCATTGATATTTTCTATTGGCACACGGCTGGAAGCTGGAAGAGGTCCTTAGATGATCAAAGCTATTCGTTCTATATAATTATTTTCTGTCTTTATATTCTACCTCGTCTTTATCAGGTTTGTTTGCTCTCTATTTGTTTCTATTCTTATTTCTACCTTTTTTTTTATTCTACTCTTTTTACCTTGTTTTACTCTACTCTGATCTTTTTACCATATTCTTACTATACTTTTTTTTACTTGTTTCTCGTGTATTTTAACCTGTTTTTACTCTGTTATTACTTTTCACTCCATCTCTTTTACATGCTCTTACTTTAATGTTCTTTACTCTGTTTTAATTTTAAATTTTTTACTTATTCTCTACTTGGCTCTTTTTTGTTTTTACTATTTTTAGTTTTCACTTTGTTTTAAATAGTCCTTACCATTTACGTCTCACTTCTGTACTTATCAGTTTTCAGGAATATTAAAAACAATAATAAATAGCTAGTGGATCTAATAGCTACCTACATCAGAACATACTTTATATGCACCTAGCGGGTAGGAAGCGGCTAACAGGATTGCATACAAATATTATATAATACTTAATATTTGCTGATTTATTAATTATGTAAATATGTTTTTATTGATGCAATCTGTAAAAGAAAGTTGTTTTGCACACAAACGATGTTATATCGCCAATGAAGATCAAACTGCGTGTGGATTCTGAGATTCATCTTCAGGCGGATTTCGCTAGAGAATTGTTCAACATGGCTTAGCATAATGAAGACTATGTCAGCGACATACGATTGTTTAGTCTCTTTTCATTAATATGTATACCTTCATTCTACTATTGAAGGTTTCTGAAGATGTCTTCAAGATCTAGTAAAGGGTTTTGTCTCCCTATCGCACACCTCTGTTAATTGGAAATGTATTCTAGTTTTTATGCAGTTTTATCGTGGAACCGGAATTTGAGTATATATTTTTGAGTAAATTCACGTATTGTACATGCGTTTTTATAGTTATAAATTTATAATAATATAATGCAAAGCAAACAGAATATTTAATCAAATTTTACTATATCTACTTATCGTTTTGGTATGGATATACATAAAGCGGAATCCTAGCTAGCTCTCTGGTACGAGGATAGCCAGGGGCGCCTCGTGAATATACCCCTATTGATACAACAAGGGATGGGAGCGGAAGTCTAGCGGAGCTGAATCATAAGAAAAGAATTTCGCAATCATTTTGGAAGGATTATACATACTATACTTCCGTTCGCGAGCTCCTAGTATCGTCTTCACATCAAATATTCGTGTATGTTTTCATTGCGCACTTGATACAACAAAAAAACATAAGGGGTCTTATATAATACATAAATAATTATGTCATTAGTGACATGAGTAATATATATATATTAGTGTTTTAAACCCACCCCACGACAAAGGATGTATGTACGAGTAGGTATATAGGACGGTTAGGTAAAATAAAATGCAACAAAATTATTTTCTATGAAATTCTTTACACTCAATTCAATGTATTAATTTCTCCGCGTGTGACATGCAGAAGGACATTTCATTTTATATTAGTATTTAGGT
Organism: Eubasilissa splendida; assembly: GCA_031772225.1. Lineage (NCBI taxonomy): Eukaryota > Metazoa > Arthropoda > Insecta > Trichoptera > Phryganeidae > Eubasilissa > Eubasilissa splendida. The sequence goes on along the minus strand of CM062861.1, from coordinate 23,217,876 downwards.
AGGCAGAGAGAATAGAGCGCTACACTCTTTTGTCCTGACACACACAATTCTCGCCTCATCCACATTCGTACATCTTCTCATACAAGCTCGCTGATTATTGTGGCTTCTAACAGGACCATCTTCCAGTATTTGGTTTACCTGGTCATGCCAAGTCTTTTGGTATTTCTGGTGCATTCAATACTTACGTCATATATTTTTCTTATCATTCATCCATTCCATATAACCAAACCACTCAGCTTTACATTATTTTTTCCGGCATAAACGGATTTGCCACATATACGTCTAAGTGATCTTATTTCCACTGTATTCAGTCTACTTTCGTTCCTTTTCTGCCATACATCAGTGCCGGTACCAGGACTCCATTGTGAACCGCTTGTTTTGCCTATTATTTAATAAAATTTCCTAAATTTCTCTTTTCATGCACACCAATATACACAAAATTTAATTAGTTCATGAATAATATTTATAAGTATATATATAAGTGCTAATAATAATATGAAAAAATAGATGATATGAAATAGTTGTTGAATAATTTTGGCACGATGGTTAAAACACGAACAATAATAAGCAAATGAATTCTGTTTACTTGCCAAGTGGTGGGTTAGATGGTGCATCCTCCTAGGGGCTGGGATGGGGGCCGTGCGGGGTTGATCGGGGATTTATAGGCAGAGGAAATAAATCCTGATCCGGCGCGGCTCGGCACGCCCGGCCCAGGGTGCCGACCGCCCCAGCCGCCCCGCGGCCTGCCTCCCGTGATAAGCCAGCTCCAGGCTGTGGCGTGTTGGGAATACGCAATTATCATTTTTTGATGACGTTTGAAAGTTTATCTCGCACTGCCAGACAGACAGTATTGAGACTGAACACCGGGCTTGTGACCCGTCTCAAGTCAAGTCGGCGTCGTATCATCATCGTCCGGTGATGATGATATGACTGATCGACACGAGGAGGGCTGTTTAGATGCGGGGTTTTTTGGGGCGGTTTGGATATGTGTATTGCAGAATTAGATATGTTCATTGTAATAATGTTTTATTTAGCTCAATGACTAGGAACTCTCCAGTGACATATTTGTCTCAGGGCTAAAAATAAGGTTCGAATAAATAATTGCACAAGTCGAGACGGTCGATAATATCCAAATATGTTTATTTTCAACGAAATAATACATATCTCATAGAGACAAAGCTATTTTTTTATTATATGTTTTCGGCTGGTTTAAATGATCCCTTTATATAAATATAACGTTCACCATTCTCACCCATCAATTCCCTGTTATGAGATATCTATTATTTGTTTAATAACAGTGCCTTTGTAGGTGAAAATTCAGTGATTGTGTGTTCTTGGACATATTCAAATAATGCTAAATTTTTTTTTCGATCAAAAAGATTACATTATAAAATTATTTATATATATAATTATGCTTCATATTCCACATCGTACTTGTCCTCTCCATATGACACTACCAGAGATCTTCCAGAGATTTATATAAAGTTGGAGACGCTTAGCTCATTATAGTATTCAGTATTTAATAGTACAGTATTATTTATATTTTTATTTGTTAACTTTGTTTTATTAACCACTTATTGAGTTTAAATACATCTACCGGTTTCGAAAAATACCATTTTCTTCTTCAGGATGTCAGTACTAACTAAAAACATATATTATTGTTTCTTTACTAGAATCAATTTTTAAAAAAACAATTATTTAAAAAATAAATTTAGTACCTAACACAAATTGTTACTTAATACAAATTTACTCGAATAATTTTTAGGAAAAAATTTTTGAATGCGACTCGTAGTTAAATTTAGTTGGTTGTTTATAATATTTTGATTTGTTTTACACGCTTTATTTATGTCCGACGATTCCAAGTTATTTCATTTGTGATCAACACCGTTTACATGCAAAATTGACAAAAGTATAGAAATTAAGTCATTAATAATAAAGAATTCAGTACGTACATATCGCAACCTACATGAAAATTTTAATTAAAAAATAAAACGCACCTAGTAACTACATATACAAAGTGCCTACCTACAATGATACGCAACCATTTTCTAACAAATAACTTTTTTAAATGTTATAAATAAATGTAATAAATTTAATGTAACATTAAATATGTTTATACAATAGCTCAATTTTTTAATTTCCCTGCCACAAAGTAAAAGAATTGAATTAATTTTGTTTTAGTCTCTTAAACGTTAACTTAAAAATACAGCTTGAGGGGGGGACCGGTTTTGATTTTTGGAATCAAAACCATCAAAATAGTATAGAACAGATATTTTTATCAAGGAAGCAGACAAATAGTTAAAATTTGTTGGCCAGTATTATTAGTGTTAAATAAAACCCGCCCCATGACAGAACCATTACAGTTTTCCGTTCTACAAATCTCTGACAACGTAAATGGTGTTGTTTGTTTTCTATTCGAAAAATCGTTCTAATTTTAATTATATCTTAAATAAAAATATTTTTGGAGGAGTCTTATATAATCAAATTAATTAAACAGTACAAATAAAAATTCTATTTGTATTGTATAAACATGATAGTTCATTCGATTGTCCATTGTGAGGGTAAACTAAAAAAGCCTCCGTAAGCCTGTTATTCACAAAACGATTCCTTTGTAGGGCAATTTACATCCGTTTTATTGTGTCATTATCTGGTTTATTTCTCTGCGAGGGTGTTGCAGCCCCGCTCTTCCTGAACCAAGTGGGAGAACACGCCGACCGATCGGAGTTTTCAAATGCATCGTGAATATCGCTCGGGATTTGGTTGAGATCGGACCAATTGTCCGTCCAGAAATGTAGTAGGGTTCCGAATGAGTCCCGCAAGGGAGGGGGTAGATTTTATTTCGCTCCTGATATAATTGTAGTGAATATAGGTGAACTGTTCGACCGAATCATTATTTATTTAGTTTGCAAGGATTAATTTAGTTTGAATATGAATGGAGTGTTTCATATCTGCATAAATATATTAATATAATGCTTTTGACGTGCTTGTTGGTCCAGTGACAAGATACTCGTCTAGCGATCTAATGGTCGGCTATTTGAACCTTATCCCAGGTGACCACAAAGTTAGTACTATTTTCACAGCACAAGCAAATAGCTTAGTTAGAAAATAGCACGCTTTTTTTAACTAACCTAATTAGGCACATTTTCAAAACTTTTGTCATCTGCGTTCTATTTTTTCCATAAAGTTTTAACTGTGGTACCTTATTTTTCTATGAGTGTATTTAACAGTAAAATAAATAATTATACTTCAACAATATTTGAGTATGCCCAAGAACACACAATTACTATATATATACATATATATAACTTCCAAAAATTTTGTAGATGTGAAGGTTGATTGGTGAACGTTACATTGTGTAAAGTGATCACTTAAGCCAGCCGAAGACAGGTCGTAAGCCCTGTAATACCCATACTTCCCCACTTCCCATATAATATAATATAAATAGCTTCATCTCTATGAGATATCTATAATTTGTCTTAATTATACTTCAGTTGCTTACAGAAATATTAATCCATAGAACATAGTTTTACATACAGATGGAAAATTAAGGTGTAGTAGTTCAAAGCAGATACTCTTAAAAAAGGTACAGTGGACGAGACACGAAACGTATTGAGTCACACTTACACGGACAGACTAACGGAGTTGCAAAATACGAGGCATAGAGAGTGAGAGGTAGACGCGTAGGTGGAGTCTCACGTACGCAGGCCGGTCTGACTACCCACCCAAGGAGCTCTAACGAGTCACCCATACCTGAATAAATTTATTATATAAAATAATATTCATTCCATTACTAATTAGGTCTGCATCCTGGGCGGGCGGTGTTTAAGTCCAGTCAAGCCACCAATCATACGTTGACGTGCATCTCTAAGTGTCTAACAAGTCCACAAAATATGCCTAATGATATATTATTTGAAATAGACTAAAAATCCCTACCGGTAGATTGCGACCCCTGCCATAACCCAACAGTAGATGGGGGTTAAAGGAAAAGACGTTTAAACATCCACTGTTCGATGTAATTTCAGTAATTCAGGTCATACACTACATATGTTGATATATTTATAATATACCTCTTTGGAAGTTTTATATAATAAATATTAGATCTTGTATCTCGTGGAAAAGTTCCTTTGTGGACTGATACTTATCTACCGGTACATCTTACGTGTTCCACTATTACATCCTTGAATCTTTCCTTTGACGGTCTTTGGTGAAAAATTTTCATACACGCTGGTGAGAAATGGTCTTTAAAATTATTTATTTATTTTAAAAATAAGAATTTCGAGTTTTTATTTATATTTTATGAACGCATAAAATAATTTAGCTTTAATAAAATTAATACAGAGCGGAAGTTAGGACTAAAAGGGTGAATAATCTGAAAAAGATATAAAAATCGGTCAAAAAAAAAAGTAAAATAACTTATTGAATGTCTTTTTAGAGATACAATGTAATGATGAAAGGTAAATTATGAGATGTGTGCTGGTACGAGTGTATAAGTTATAAAACAAAAGGTTACGTGTGTGAGAACCGGGTGGCCCCAAATGATTACACCCAGCACTCACAGTTCTTTTGAGTAATATCGCCGAGTCTGTGTGTAAAACAAGAAAGACTACTTAAAGGTTGTATTTTTAAAAAAAACTTGGCAACCATGCTATGCCGCAATGCTGCATAGCGGCAATGGAGCATGCCAAATCTGCCAAACAAAAACCATCCGTACACTACGTATTTGTTCAGTAAAACAACAGAAGACAGAAATAAATAAAATGCACACAACAGTAATAAATAAAATATACATACAAAAATAGACGCACTGGGAGGGTCAACAAATGGCTGTTTCTAAGTCCCTCACACACCCCTTGAAAGAGAAAAAAAAGACAATACGCAAAAACAAAAAAAGGTTCCTATTGGCAAAGAGAAGCCAGAACCGGCAGATATTAGGAGAAGGGCGAATGGCTTTAGCCCTCTTTCTAAATACCTAACCGTCTCAAAATCTCCCAACGAGACATCCACACACCCACGAACTGCCGTAAAAATTCTAAAATCCTTTCGTTCCTTATTAGGCCATCGTTCCGAGCCTATAGTAGTATATGCAGTAAGAAGTCTACACAAGACAAGACTTTTAAACTTGTCAGAAAGACGGCCATAAGAGTACGGCTGTGGGCGCGTTATAATAGCACCTGTCGGGATAGGTACCGGGCGTATTTTTGAGACTGATGAGAGCCTAGTTTTACACCCAGGTATGTACAAGCTGCGTTCAATGGCCATCGGCAATGTTGCAGATTATGGATGGGATAGACTTCAACACCTTCGAGATACAGTGGTGGTGGCGGATGTTGCATATCTCTTAGACTACAAGGTACACAAATATCTCTATCCTAGAAGAATTAATGACTACGATGATTTTGGCATACTTTGGTTATATTGAAAGAAAGATCGAGAAACTCGGAATCACAGGGAATGTTGAGGGTAAGCGAGCAAGAGGACGGTCTCCTACAAGATGAGTAGGTTAAATGAAGGAGTTATCAGAGATCTCTTTAAACTCTGAGATCAACATGGCTCAAGACCTGGAAGCAGCACCAGCGCTAGTCTTTCTGCCGCCACAGACAAAATATTTTCTACCCTAATAACTTAAGTGAAGATGATGTTCTCAATTTTTATTAAACCATCCCCATAAATTGGCCGCGCCCCCTAAATCGGCTGCCCGCGTACCACACACGTTAAGGGCGGTATTTTATTACGTCGAAATTTTGAAACTTGCCCAAGGGCGACTTTTTTACCAAAGACGTTCTGTACACTAGTGTTTATTACAAATTACTGCTTTATTAGGAAATAACTATAATGTTTATTGAATTTGCTTTCTTGGATTGTTTATAACTGGATTATCTTTATTACACACTATTATCGTTTTGCCCCCTTGATTTGTCCGCCGCAGGCACGCGCCTGTGCGTAACGCCGACGCTGCCTGGAACAATGAAAATGTTTTATGTTAGATACTTACTATTAAGCACGTCATGAAAAAGAAGAATTTTAAAAAATGTTCTCTATTTATGTACATGACACTTCGTCATACCTTCTTCTTCTTCTTTTAAATAGGCAATCCACCCTTTAAGAGTGATTTCTTCCATTAATTAAGTTATAACTTTATTTTATAGAAAAAAGTACAATAATATTATAGAATAGGAAATATTATATTAAAGTCAATACCATTGTTGTTCAAAAAAATTTATATTATATAGATTAAATGTGGCGAGTTAAGGAAAAGAAGATGACATAGGTTAACCGGGAGTTGAAAATTAGCATTGACGAGATTACGACGTAAAAAAAACCTGTGATCCGCAATGGACAGGCAAAAAAGTTATGGTCAAGGGTTTCCTCCTCGGCACCACACTCACACATTAAGGAGTCTATTAAATTTAATCTGAATAAATGTGAGGCTACCTGGCTCGTCATACCTGTTTATTTAATATTTATAAAATTTTGAAAACGATAATTTAAAAAAAATAAAAATAAAGATTTTTTTATTACTCTTAAAATATATTTTGAACTTTTTACGTGATCAATTAGACATTGCATTAACACACTTGTTAGTACCAATTTAACTTAGTTGATCACTGACACTTGACATTTGCACGGTGCTCGGGCCTGTTGACTTTGAAGCTAACACCTGAGTGCGAAGTACACTCCCGCGAAAACTTGCCGATAATTAATAAAACACTTAAATATTATGTAATTATTGTAGTCGCTGTTGTGAAAATCGGCACTTAATTGTTATTTCCGCCGAACAGGTAAACGCAAATTTAAAAAGCGACCTTTTACGACCTGACCTTTAATAACATCAGTATAGTTGCATAATACTGTATTAACTCGGCAAAGTGATTAATTTCTAAAGTGAATTGATGGAACTTGGAACTTTGATTTCGTGGCTTTTGGAGTACCGGGTCACTTTGGACCCCTTGCTCCTTCATCGTGTAGTATGCCAAAGTGGCCTGTAAAATTGTATTATTATGGTGGTTATTATTATTCTCATGGGGCATGGTACTGCTAGCTGGCGCAGTGAATTATAACCTCTAAAGGAGGACAGTTTTGGGTCGTTTTAAACGCGTGAGGACGGATATATCGTAATTTGATAAAACGTTAATAGTTGGGTTTTGGTGCTTGGGGAGGTCAACATTAAAACGCTTGGATATATGTTTGATGGACTCTTTTACGGGGAGAATGCCGGAATCATGATCTAGTTGTGTGACTCTTAGCCATCTCGGAGCGTCCATTGCTGATCGGATGATCTTGTTCTGGAAAGTCTGAAGTTTATTCATGTGTGGTAAATGAATTATGGTTTAACAGTTATTGAGACTGTGATTGTGTTCGATGGTAACTGATTTTATTAACTGAAACTCCAACAGTTAAATATCAGTCACCGCTGCGACTGTGAGCGAATAATGGCGACATCATTAAATTATTAATATTATTAGGAGAACACATTCTTATTGTGAAGTTGTAAATATACTGAACATAGGTCTATGATATTTTTAATATTAATAATAAAGATATACATATAAAATCAATTTAATCAAGAAATATTGCTGTTGCGCCACCGGGTTTCAAACTTGGATTTCTCTCCAAACCGGGGAAGGTGCATTATCCAACTACGCTACGGCGACATTATTTTTGACGACAAATTTTCGTACCTATATTTTTTTCGTTAATGAATTGTAAATTCTGGCGTCTGCTATCAGATTACTCAAAGGTATTTGAGATTCCGTAAAAACAAAGTAGATGGCTCTTTCAAATAATGGAACGATAAATGTATTAATTTGAAAAAGGTAACAAATAGCTTCGAAAATTTGTCGTCAAAAATAATGTCGCCGTAGCGTAGTTGGACAATGCACCTTCCCCGGTTTGTAAAGTATCTTTCTAATTAATATTTTAATTATTTATAAACATTAAGTCTTGCAAATCACCTTGTGAATCCGTCCTTGTGACTCGGGTCAAACGTATTATAATGTGATGTCGTGCGGGAGAGGTGTTTACTATTTCACGAGGTTGTACACAAGGCATACATTTTCCTGTCCCGGAAAAGTCCTCGAATATTCAGCACGAAGTTGCAAAGTCACATCAAAGCAAAGTACTCTTTCTTACATGCACACATATTGAGAACATTATTTTGTTTGCTTTGACTCTGACGATTCGTGCACAATGTGACCAGTTGAGAAAATTCTGCAAGTTTAAATACTAATCAAATACATGTGCATATAAATAAAATAAAACGAAAAATATTGTTGTTGCGCTACCGGGATTCGCACCTGGATCTCTTTCCAATCCGTGGAAGGTGCATTAGCCAACTATGCTACAGCGGACAGTACTTTTGACGACTAATTTTCGAACCCGTATGTTACACTTTTTAAATGAACACATCTATCGTTCCATTATTTGAAAACCGTATACTTTATTTTTACGGAATCTAATATACATTTGAGTTGTCTGATAGGAGAAGCCGGAATAAAATGGATGGCTTTCAAATGATTGAACGATAGATGTATTAATTTGAAAAGTGTAACATGTGGGTTCGAAAATTTGTCGTCAAAAGTACTGTCTGCTGTAACATAGATCGCCGGATTGGAAAGAGATCCAGGTTCGAATCCCGGTAGCAACAACAATGTTTTTCGATAAAATATATCAATTAATACAATCAGAAACTAAACTGACAGAGTAAAGTTAAGTAAAAACTTACCCAATATATGATCCAATTGGGTAGAGATCAATCAGAAGCATCGCTATCCAACATTCTAACATAATCATTATACAGTGCCTACACTAATAATTTACTAGTTCTAAAACACTCCCACTACATATTTTCGTTTTTTTTCTTTTTTATATATTTTTTTTTATTCCTGTCGAATCTTTATTAAATAACACCACAACAGCACGAAAAAAACTGGCTACTTTAACACAGACGGCAGTCTAGCAAAGTAGCCTGGACAATGCTGTCAACCAGAGGTGGAGTCTACTCCATCCCACACAATAAACTACGAGTATTTAATTGCAATATCTTATGTTTATCATGTTATATTATAATATATTCACCTCTGTTACAACAAAAACATGTATGTCAATAAAGTTTAATAAATAAATAATGAAGAAATAAAGAAAGAATGTAAAGATGATCTTAGTATAGTGAGTAAGATTAAGAAATGATCACTAAGGTGGTTTTGTCATATGAAACGGATGGTAAGGAAGATATATGACGCAAGTGTTGATGGTACCAGAAATAGAGGACGTCCGCGGAAGACTTGGCACGACCAGGTAAACCAGATGGTGCTGTTAGAAACCTCAATAATCGGTGAGCTTGGATGAGGAGATGTATGAATGTGGATGAGGCGAGAACTGTGTCAGGACAGAATAGTGTGGCGCTCTATTCTTTCTGCCTATAACGGCGTGATGGTAAGTTAGTTAGTTAGAAACTAAAACCTCTGTCAAGGGACGATATTCGTAAGTGTGCGTACGTATTCTGTGTGTATGTATATGTTACGCATAAGTATGTGAGAATAAAAAATCACTTGTACGTTTTTATTGCTCGCTCCCGGGCACAACAATCGTGCGGCTCAAGTGCCGCCTCCCTTTCTGCTCGGCGCCCCTGGCTCGTCCTCATTTATAATTCATTTCCATATCAATCATAGTGACTTGAACAAACGGCGGGGGGCAGGGGGGCGCACTCGGAGCCCCCGCGCAGAAGTGTGCATTGTTTGCCGCATCAAATATTCAAGGGGCATTTTACGACGGCCTATGAGTGAGATACCCACCCTTTCGAGTGACGGAATTGTCAATATCTTGATGGAATCAAAGAAAAAGGCGATACAATAAGGGATGAACGGTGTTAGACCAGGCAGAGAATGCATGTAGAGATTTTTTAATTCACGATGGTCTGCTATTAATATAACTATTAAAAAATATATGTATTTATAACTAGCAAAAAGCAATTGTTTTTATTAGGTACGCAAAAGTAACATTTTTCGGTTACAACGGTCGCTTTCCGGAAAATAATAGATGTCGCGCGCTTATGAGCTTGTTGTATGACCACATCTCTTTTCACTTCGCGTACTGACGTCTGCCGCAGCAGCAGCTTTCGAGACACATCCCCTATCTTCAATACATAGTTCGCGCGTTTAGATCTAAATCACAACATTTCAGTGATTAGTTTCAATTCATAATATCTGCACGCCTGTTACACATACATATCTATACAAAATCTAAATATTCGATACGAGCACGAGGGTGGTAGCGGTTGACCAATGAGAGCGGACCCACCACATTCCCAGGACCGATTTAATAAGCTCAAGGCTCCTATTTCGATCCTACTCTTACGCCATCTGGTTGTCATTTTTTATTTTTAATGCTACAAAGAAGGCTGTTCGATAACGCCCCCCACACAGTGTTTGGGCGATACCGCGCAGCCTCCTATACCATGTTACTCATATGTTGTATAAATTATTATAAGTATAGATCACCCTCGCACCTTAAATCTGAGCCATCTGAGACTAACAAGCAACACACAGTTATCTGCCATAAGCCCAACTGTCTTGACACGTGGGCCAATTGAAGCTATATTTCTTCATTATTAAGGAGAACACATTCTTATTGTGAAGTTGTATTCAGAACATAGATCTGTGATATCTTAAATACTAATTATATGTATTAATATAAAATTAATTTTATCGAAAAATATTGTTGTTGCTCTACCGGGATTCGAACATGTAGGTTCGAAAATTTGTCGTCAAAAATACTGTCGCTGTAGCATAGTTGGTAATGCACCTTCCCCGGATTGGAAAAGAGATTCAGGTTCGAATCCCGGTAGCGCAACAACAATATTTTTCGATAAAATTGATTTTATATATATATAGGTATATCTTTAAAATGAATACATTTAATTAGCATTCTATATTTCTTCAGTAAGACGTGTATGTTTTTCAATAAAGAGCTACCATCTTTAATTAATAAAAAATTCTAATATTTAACTTTAAAAAATTAACCTGCTAGATGGCGCCAGGACTCTTTCAATCTATTGTTATAACCGTTTAACCGTTTTTATATCAAGTTTTTGTTTCTAATCACATATTTAATTAATTTTTCACCTTTTTGATCTCGTAAAATTAAATAAATGTGCCTCATTTCGAATCCCTCGATATTATCTGATAAACAATGCGAACAATGCACGGTATTGCTCTTATCGCACCCCGACTTGCGAGCACATTGATAAGGGACAATGACACACGAGTTCCCAAAATAATAATGTGAGCTGGATGCAATGATACACTAAGAATAATGAATCAGTAAAGGAGTACAACCCTCAATTCTTTAGCAAATATCCTTGACCTATCATTGTGATTTCAAATCCTATTTCACACTAAGATTTACAATACCGATCTGTACTATTTCTCTACTACTTAATTACTATAACAAGATATCATCCATTATCACTAAACTGGATATATTTTTGATGACACAGTTGATTCTATTGTATTCGCCCCAACATATCGACCCCTCAGAATAACGAGGTTCCATCTGACACTGGCACTGTTTTGAGATAATGAGATCGAAAGTGTTTTATTGAATTTCAACATATATTCACGTATAATATATTTTGTTTTGAGTATGCAAATATAATCAGTTTTAAGGTCTTAACTTAGTTTCAGTATTATCAATGACCACTGTGAGATGAGCTAAATTAAAAATAAATAAAAACATTGTAAATTAACAATAATGATCCATAAATTGAAATAAATGGCTGATGCATTTCTTGCACTTTCAGCTCTTGCTTTTTCCTTTAATATCCGTTAAATAGAGTTGATGTGTATGGAAGAAATAAAGAATAATGCATTTGGAACCCATTTCACGCAATAACTCAAATTAACCTAAAATGTTAGTTGGAACCTTGTTATTCTAAGGGGTCGATATAATACATGCTCACCATGGTTCGCGTCATATGTTCTGATATTGTTGAAATTTGTAACATAAAATTATTTTATAAACTGTTTTATTGCGTTTCTAACTTCTCGACCACAAAAAATGCAATGTGCAACATTATATTCTCAGAACTGTTTTAAATTGTTAATTATAAAAATTATCAGTTATAACATTTCTATCTTCACATCGCATTTTAATATGTCTTTGTGAGATTATCTTTTACATTTGAGGCTCTTCATTAAAATAAATAATTGAATAAGAAAATATAAATTAAACGTATGTCTCAATCCTAGAAAAGACTCTTTAACGCGTGCAGTCAATACATTGAAGTAAGATGTAGGTCACTATTACATATATTTTGAGAAATAAAGTGAAATTAAATATTTATCCGACAGAATAATATGATACATAAAATCATTATTTTCCTACAGAAATATTAATGGCCAGTGTCCACAGATAAGATGAATATCCCATGAGATTCTTTGGATACAACTCTCGGTCAGACAAATCTCAAAGGTTCGAGCAGCGTCTTTAAAATACTACTCCAAAATAACAAATAAATACATGGAAGGGTCGTATAAACGACGGATTTATTTTGTCTAAAGACGTTGGTTTAACAAAAGTACATATATTATATATGATTATAAAATATCATCGGTAACAGCATAACCTAAATCTATACTTACTGCACGCCACTGGGTACACGGCACCGAGATTTATATCAACTAAACTTCCAATATTAATCGTCATCACTAAACCTAGAGCGTTAATGGTAAACATCGACAGAATATTATATTTCCCAAGGGTTGATCATTAACAGAAATGTGTAACACTTGCACGTGGAGAGTTTCCACCACCCCACCCCTCCCCCTGCTACCCCACACGTCCGACGGAATCGAATTAATTTTTGACAGTCGTTCAAAATCTTTCGGCAAACAGTCGTGCGCGGGGCCAAATCAATCGCATGTGTTGTTTCGTTACAAATCTTTGTTTACATATATTATAAAGTGCGAACTCACGGGGGTGTGATCCTCCCCGTTTTAATGGGCGTAATCCACAACTGAGAATTGCGACAAATGCTGCCGAGGGGATTACTCGATCTGCAGGTCCTCGGCGTCCCGCTGTTTGGGGGTTGGAACCGAACCAAACCTTGGGGCGAACAAATAATCGTTGTAGCTCAAATTTTATCAAATCAATTCATAATATTTCGATAAATTATGTATAATCGGCAATATATATTAGATAAAGAGATGTAAAACGAAGCGATCGACGATAGACTATAAAAAAATATGTATTTAAATTATCAATTTAGAGATTATTAGATAAAGTGATGTAATCGGTGATAAACTATACAGGATGTAACAGACCTAGTCCACAATATTTTATGGGTGGATAGCTGACTAAATTAAGAGTCAAAAATGTTCAAGGAATATGTTACGGAAAAATCGTGTTAAGCTTGTCTATGTACTTCGAAATAAATATATAAATATTATTATTTATCCATATTTTTGCTTCATGTCCTAAATCATCTAACAAAAAATAGTCTAGCTGTTAGAACTTCAATTTTTTGTATTTAATATATAATCTGAAATTAATAAAATGTTTCAATTAATCGAAATAATAGCACAATTATATTTTTTTTAAATGCTTATATCTCTGACATGGTTGCGATTAGGCACATATCCCTTAAACATTTTCGACTCATAATTTAGTCAGATATCCACCCATAAAATATTGTGCACTAGGTCTGTTACACCCTGTATAATGAAGTTTTTTGTAAATGACCATGGAAATAAAAGTCTTATCGCCGATGTTGGAAAGGCGGCGGAGAGAGCGGGAGATCCGTTAGACGGCCTTCACGACGGTTGCTGGCCGCGACGTATTGTTTGTTACTTGGTGTCGGTACTGGGAGACTTCACGGCTGCTGGGAGTTTGATTTCACGCACCGGTATCTGCAGGGCGCGTTCAGTAACGTCAGGCCGTGATGATAAGGGAGGAGACGATACACCTCCACAATGTAATTGGTGACAGACTGTTAAACAAATTAATGTAAAATATGTCGTGAAAGGGTGCAGGGAGGTTGCCTACCGGCTTTCTGGATGGACTATGAAATAGATGTGGAGCGAAGTTGAAGATGATTTAATAGAAAGGATACGATAAAACGTTAGAGACGAAAAAAAAATCTATTATTTTTCCTCATATTTTTTGCGACATAACATCTACCACAAGCATATTAAAATATAATAACTCCTAAACATCCGTTTGCCCGCGTCGCATAACTAAAATTGATTCCATCAAACTGAGATATTGCGCTTCAAAGTTTAGAATATTATATTTTAGATTTCTTCGACGAAGCAATTAGTTCATCTCTCATGAGATGATTTTTTTTTACAAAGTTGTCGCCATATACTTTAAGAGTAATAACGAAATCTGATACTAATATTTTTAGTTTTCTCCCAAACTACAAGGAAATTTTAAATGTTTTTAAAACATGTTTCAAGAGATGTATTTTAATATAAAAAATACACATTTTGTCCTTGTTGTTTTAAGGTTAAGAAAAAACAAGCAACGTCTTCAGTTAATTCTATCACGCGAAAGTGTGCGGTTATCGCGTCAAACAAATTAAATTCTTTTGATATTGTATAAAATAAATGAAGATTTTAAATATTTCTATTTTCTTGTCAAAATAAATTAAGCGACATCCAGCACCGAACGTCTTGTGACCAGGGGCGCAACCGCGGTCTAGCCGAGTTCACCCACCCGTGCCACCCCGCCTTCGTGTCCTATAATAAGGATGGTCATTCCATTTCCTAAAACCACATCCGGAATTGCTCACGATTATTTTCATTGCAGGTTAATAACTGCTGCTGCCGGGGTCACGTGACCGGGTCACGTGTCGCGCGGGTCGCGTGGCGGCCGCCGCCCCGGGCGGCGCTTCGCGGCGCGGGGCCCTTTCACTCGGGACATTGTTTCAGTGGTGTGTACATTGCGAGGATCGCACGCAATATGTCCATCACATTGCCCGTGGCCAGCAACCCTTCTGTCTCGTTTGAGGGAATTTTTTATTGTGTGAAGTTCCAATGAGGGCATTAGAAGTGATAATTATTGATAGACTTCTACTGTTCTTCAGGTAGTAAGAATGTAGACATGGGTGGTTTGCCGATCTGAGCTTCTCTCAACCGTCGATGATGATGATGATGATTATGAGGTCGAAAGAAATGAAACACAAAAGATGTTCAATACCGGTACACTACGGCGACACGACACAATCGAGAATGGCTTCCCGCCTGCAGAATACCCTGTGTTTATTCAGATACATAACAATACATATAGTCATATTTGCAAGTACCTACTCGGTGATAAGGCCGCCGCTGTGATGTTTTACTAAGGCGTCTTTGTTTTCCTGAAATCTACCCCACGGGTTTCTTGGCGCCACTCCATGGTTACACTTTCAAATTACTGACACGTGTCTTATCATATTAATTAAGCGGCGCCTCCTCGGCGAGTAATTCTGTGCGATACATCTAGTATTAATCATTTTGTTCCTCATTGTCCTGATCTTTGCTGCATCCTTGGTTACGTTCAAATTTGAACTGAAACCGTTAATGTTAATGCTCCAGGTCTTTTCGATTTTTTCCATTCGGTATCGACATTCGTGGGTTTTATTTAATCATGTGTTTATCGTGAATGGAGGTAATCAGCGGCTTAACTAAGAAAAATGGTCCCCGGATATACCTATATTGTATTGTATACTTACTTAAAAAAATAAACAAAAAATGTTTTTTTCGCTTAGCGGCGATGGTTTGATACCCGACGTATTAGCAGAGTACCGCTGAATAAATGTACAATGTTTTAAAGTGACTTTATAATAATACATATAATAAATATTTTTTAATTTCATTTTTAACTGTGGTGAATATTATAAATTATTAATCCGTATAGCCATACTTGCATATGATATAAAAAATATTGTAGAGTGCTAACGTTTCGGGGCCCTGTCCAATGTGGACCCCAATGCGCCGCATCGGTTACATTGGCATAGTTACGCCACTGGCAGTAATGTTCGACACGCAGCAGTTGGTTGTTACTATCATCATCATCATCATCAATTGTGTTCAAAATACCATAGACAACGAAAGACAGGGTGGTTAAACTGATCAAATAAACTCATGTTGTAAAATGTTCTATAAAATATAATAATATCAAAATTAATGTCACTAAAAAAATGCAAGCTCACCAACAATATTAACCATTTAACTGCCGATTCTATTTGAAATAAAATACACCACATAGGGTAAGACTAGGCTTTAAGTGTATTGACTTATCTATTAAAAGCTGGGACCTATCGTCCGCGGATGGAAAAATGATATAAAATTATGATTTTAATCATTGTCTGTTTCCAAGGTTAAAAAGTGTGTGTTAACACGCTTATAGCTTGGTGTGACATACAAAGTTTGGCGTGGTAACGCGCTCATGGCATTTTAAAGATTAAATAAATAATTTAATGTCATTAATTACAATAATATCTATTTAAAATTACTAAAATCAAAATTATTGTTATTTCAGTACAAATGAGTTTTATTTGTGGTCCGTGATTGTTTATACACTTGCAGCATATGCATTTGTAAACAAAATTTAATTCAAATATGAATTAAATACATTAATTAGAAAGATATACATATAAAAACAATTTTATCGAAAAATATTGTTGTTGCGACACCGGTATTCGAACCTAAATCTTGCATTAATTAACCTTCCCCGGTTAGAAAAGAGATCCAGGTTCGAATCCCGGTGGTGCAACAACAATATTTTTCGATAAAATTGATTTTATATGTATATCTTTCTAGTTAATATATTTAATTCATATTTAAAATATCACAGAGCTGTGTTCTGAATAATTACAACTTCACAATAAGAATGTGTTCTCCTTTATAACATTTATTTCACCGAAGTAATTTCAATGATGCAATGAAATTAAGAATTCGACACGTGCAAGTAGTATAATTGAGGGTACTATTTGCAATCTCGGCAACAGACATTTTTTTTTAAATTTGGATGTGGTGTTGCGTACACCATAGACTGCGAGAAATTGATGACCACTGGAAATGTACAAGAACGAAGGGTGAGAGACCGATCTGCAACAAGAAGGCCAAATCAAGTCCGAAACGTGACCAGAGTCTCGCTATAAGTCGCACTAACCAAGGTCAAGTGGAGGCAGGCAGTTCACTCAGTTGAAGCAAACTAAAGGATCGGGACCATCGACTAGGAGAGAGAAGAATATGTTTATATATATATTTTATATATATAAATATATTTATATATTTTTTGCGTTAATAATTGACTGACTCAACAACAGAGGATAGAGCGCCACACTCTTGACAATCTTCTAGAATCTGGTTTACCTGGTCATTCCAAGTCTTCCGCGGACGTCCTCTATTTCTAGTGTCATCAAATACTTGCGTCATATATTTTTCATACTATTCTCTCCTTATTCATTCGTTCCATATGACCAAACCGCCTAAGCGATTATTTTTTAACTCAATTATTTTCTCTCATGTATTCACTATACTAAGATCAACTTTACATTATCTCTTAATTTCTTCATTTATTCCATCACAAATTCATTTATTAATATGATATTTAATCGTACCTACTAAAAGCAATCTGTGATTGTTTTTTTTTTTTGCTGGGTGATGTTTATTTATTACTAGCTGAAGTACCCGGCGTTGCCCGTGCTTTACGCAGAGTGAAGAGACTTCGTTTGAGGGGATAGGGGTAGTTTTTTTTTTTCGATATCAGATATACACAGTAATTTTCTTCTAATTTTGAACGTCAAGTGTGCAAAATTTCATCAAGTAGTACCAAAATTCTGTTTTTCGATATCTCGTGTAGACAGTGACCTTTCTCTTGTTTTTGAGGTCGAGTGTGCAAAATTTCATCAAGCTCGGAATAAAACTGTAGATTTGTATAAATAAAAACACACCCACCCATCCACAGACACTCTTCTTTATATATCGCACACTCAGATCAAAACTAAGACATCTCAAAAAAGATTTTTTTTTTAGTTATTATTGTATTCGGATACTCTGTCATATGTGCAACTAACTTAGCTCCAGTTCTCTAATAGTGTCATTTTAGGTCATAAATGTAACTTAAATTTAGTAACAAAAAATGGAGAAAAAAAAAACACCTTTTTGAGTTGTCTTAGATTTGATCTAGGTGTGTGATATACAGATTGATAACTACGCGATACAGAAATAAACTTTGAATCAGGGTTAGACAGTATTTATCCCAAAAGTTCAGTTTTCAATAGGAAAAGTAGGCGATTGATATTTCTTTTGACTATTAATCTCTGGAGTACAATTTTCTGGCAAACGGTGGCTGACTCTTCGCCCGAAGGCCGCCTGTGATGGCCATCCGTGATAATAATAATTAATTACATTCATTAGCGTGTGTTTGCACATTATTATTTACCTGAACTCTGTTCGTGCGGTGTCCATTTGCAAAAGGCTCGTACAATATTATTTATGAACATACCTAGTATAATATTTGTGTGTGCTATACCAGGCACAGTGCCGTTTCAGACATCGACATATACCACCTACAGGTGTCTGTAATAATTTGAAATACCGTGTCCACGAATTAGACAATATTATGTATAAAATATTAAATTTTGATCTCACGATAAACTCGGACATCGCCTAGAGATTCAACACGGCGCACAAACGTCATAGATATACGTACAACTATTTATTCTGAAAAGGTAAATAAACAGAACGCATTATATTACAAATATGTATTCCGTTTTAACTGCTGCTGGAGATTCAAATTCACCCTTCTGCCTACGGAACATCAATGGCCAGCGGACTGACTGAAGTGAGGGATAACGAATATCTGAGACATGGTTACAAACATCGTTACAATCGAACATAATCACAGTCTCAATAACGATTTAAATAATAGCAACAACTATTCAGAATTTTCCAATCACGTTTTGGAAATAAACCATTCTTTTGATATTAACAAGGGTTTAGAAATTATACAATAATAATTAATACTAGGGGTTTATAGTTAGATAAATTTGAAATTTTGAAAATAATAAAAAGTATTAATAGCAAGATAAATATTATAAATAACCAAATCCTCTTTGCAAATAGTCACCTTTTAAATTTGTTTTCATATTAGTTCTTACTTATTCACCACTTTATAGTTTTGTTTTTATCTATGCTAGTATTTTTAATTTTAGTATACATTGTTACCATAGATATCAAGAAATAGTGGTTTAAACAAAGTATTTTGTCTAATTATTTATATAAAATAAAGCCACAAAGTAATTTAGCTAATATTTAAAAATAAATTTAATTAACACCCCATTTCTAGAGGATTAAATAGGTGCATTTAGAGTGTAGAATAGGGATGAGGGAAAAGACCCGTGCAACGCCGGATGTCTCACAAATAAATACTTAAATTTATTTTTAAGAACACATTTTTGTTGAGAAGTTGCATTTTCGGAACATAGTTCTGTGGAAACCATTTATCGAAAAAATATTTAATTAATCCGGTAGCGACTAAATATTTTTTCAATATAAAGATTTTTTCTGTAAGTATATCTATTTCTAGTTGATTGATTTTATTTTATTTTATTTTAAAATAAGCAATGTAAATTTTTAAAATAGGTTATACTATCAATATTTTGCGTATTGTAACTTTAGTTATCATATTTATTGGTATGTGATTCTTCACCTAAGTAAAGTAGATAGGTACTATCCTAACCTACAAGTTATGTTAGGTTAAAATTTTATCTAATATTCCAGCGGATATAACGCAACACTCTTATGTTCTGAAATGATTATTAGCGACTTCTAGCGGGGACGTCTACTAATATATCTGAAGTCAATCAAAATCAAACATGTCCAATTTTTATGGTTTTTGAGTTAGGTATGTACAAAATATAAAGAAAATTAATATCTACAATACTAGCCTATCAAAATGACACAAATATTATAAAAAACCCAATTAAAACTTGCTTGTTACTTCAATCGTAGACATGACCAATTGATAAGTAATTCAAACCTAGACAAATATGTTTTCAGCCAATAAGACGACAGTATTTGGTAATGTGACCTGTGGTTACTGGTAATTTTCAATATGATTTAAAATGTGACCGTTGTGGTACAATGGTTATTTGAATTTTACTCAAAATCAGGTAAAGTGGACATGTCTTTTACTTTTGATTCTGGACCTCACATATATTGTATTTAGTCATGTTGGATTTTTTGCGTTCATCGTCTACTTCTGTTTCTATCAAGACCCTCGTCGTGTCTTTCTTACCACCCTCTCATCCCCCCTTCCTCATTCGTATGTAGTTCTTTAATAATAATTTAACTAAATTAATATTAGCTTATGCTAACTTATACGGTGTAGAATGAAGTAGCGAGAGAGTAAGTCGAGACATAATGTGCAAGACACTCGTTTCTGAACTCGTGTAAAACCGGCATTATATTAATTGCTTAGGCAATCTACATAAATAAGTTTTTAGACATTGCATAGAATATGTAGGCCCAGACTCCAGATATCTCCAGGCTTAACACAATAGGCAAGTTAAAATAATAAACACCCGTATCTATCTAAATTTCGTCCAAATAAAATACAAATATTGCAAAATCTTGAAATTTAAATAACAGATGTTTCCGCCCCAATAGCGCTTTATTAATTAATTATAATTTAGATAGTTTTGATCAATAATGAAAACAAGTGTCACATTATTTTCAAAAATATTATATCATTATTTTAACTCACTTACTTTCTGATGTAATTAGTGCACATGGGAATTATGTGTGGAAAATAATATCTGTCAAATGGCTACCCCGTTTCCTGTTATAGATGACGAATCTTTGAGCAAAATTTTTAATAATGGCGATGTTTGATTTAAGGTTTTGAATTCTTGGCGTACACTTAAGATTCAACATGGCCACATAAAGGGGTTAAATCACACGATTCGGGATTCCACGACGAGAAATTGATGACTCAAGATATAATTTTGTAGTCAAGACATGTGAATGAGTTAGAAGTATTATAAATTGTAGTGGATAATATTTTTTCGATTTCCTGGGGTTCTAACAATTTTAATAACAAAGGAAATATTTTAAAAGGTGTAACTTGTGAGTGGCCTGTTGGTGTAGTAGTTAAGACGTTGGCCTAGTGATCTAGTAATCAGGGGTTCGCGCCTCGTTCCAGGATACCAGCAAGTTAGTTCTATTTTCATAGTACAAGCGTTTAGATTAGTTTGAAAATAGTTAGAATATTGATGTGATGTAAAAAGATATTGACAAGGCATATTGTTCTTCTTCCTAGTTCTTGGTTTTGTTCTTCCACGGTGAGATTTTGCCTTCAGTGTTTTGGATTCAGTATAAATTCAGGAAAAATATTACATTTTTGAAGGATTAAATGCCCGACTCAATAGATACATGGTTTCTGACCGATTTTGTTTAGCCTTAATTTTGGTTTGGTAGACATTTGTCAGTTCGCATTTGGTAGTCGTAAAGAGTAGTTGATTACAATTTATTATGGAGTATCTAACGCCTCAACAACGTGTTGAAGTCATTAAAACATTTTATCTAAATAATAATGGCAAGGCTGAAACCGTTAATGGTGATCGCTATCGTCACATGTTGGAAAACTTCTTGGTGGCCGAATTGGGTCGATTAAGCCTGCAACAAATATGGTTTTAACAGGACGGTAATACCTCACACACATCCCGAGCTACGCTTGAAATTTTGCGAGTAATTTGTGAGTCAAAAGTGGTGATATCGACTGGCCTCCTCGACCACTCAATTTAACAATTCAGATACCACAGGACAATATTCTAAATAAAATTGCTCAAATAATACGCAAAGTGTACAAGAATGTCCAATGTTGTATTTTATACATAATTATAATAAAACAAATAAGTTAAAGTTTTTAGTTATGTAAAAACAACATAGGCCTGGAACGTAATATTCACCTAACATAAACAAATGTATGCATATTTAATATAACAATATTTCCTACCGAAGAACGTTCAAAAACAGCCATTATTTTCAGTATAATATTTTTGAATTAGTTTTAATTTTTAATTTATCCTATACATTTCGAAAAAATCTAAATTCAATAATCACATACGCGTTCTATATGGATGTTTACTTATTAAGGTGGTGATGGTTAACATTGACACGACGTGAATTTATATGATGTAAATTTTCACTTTAAAATTATCTTATTTAATTTTATCTTCAATGCAGTTGCACTTTGCATAAAAATGCATCAAGAAAAATACATCACATTACCAAATAACACGAACAAAAGTGAATAATCAATTAATTACGGTCGTGTACGAATCCACCCGACGCCCTTGCGCGCAAGTGTCCGCGCCACCTGAACCAACCTCCCGAGAAACAATTCAAAGTTGTCGAAATTAATAGGTCTTTTATTCTGACGTCGCCGGCAATGAGGTCACGAGAGAAATATTTTTATTGCCGTCGCAGCACGTAACACAATGGCAACACGCGCGGTGCAACTTGGAAATACGAATGTGTGTATATTAAAAAAAAAAAAAAAAACACCTGGCTAAAATGGTGGCAAATAAATAAATCATCGCCGTGAAAGAAAAGTGTCACAGTATTTTAATTTTAAATTAATTTTAAAAAAGTGAGATCAACCGAATTCAAGTGTTTCTTCGCGTTTTGATGATGATGTAGACGGACAAAGAAGTGCAGGTGATTTCGAATTGGTATAACAAAAAGCGCGAGTCTATACAAAATCTAGAATAATAAAAATAAATTGAATAAAGTTTTTAGAAATGTTTACATTTGACCGAACACCATTTCTTTATTTTAGTTTTCTCTTTTTTTTTGTTTTTACTCTCTTCGCTTTTTTGTATTTTAAACATGACAAATTAAAGTTATTAGGAGAACACATGTTGTAATTATTCAGAACATAGGTCTGTGATATTTTAAATATGAATTAAATATATTAATTAGAAAGATATACATATTAAATCAATTTTATCGAAAAATATTGTTGTTGCGCCACCGGGATTCGAACCTGGATCTCTTTCCTAACCGGGGAAAGTGCGTTATCCAACTATGCTACAGCGACAATATTTTTAGCGACAATTTTCGAACCTATATGTTACCTTTTTGATATTAATACATTTAATCGTTCCATTATTTCTAATTAATATATTTAAAATATCATAGACCTATGTTCTGAATAATTACAACTTCACAATAAGAGTGTGTTCTCCTAACAATAAAGTTGTATCAATGTGTCCAAAATTTATTAAAAATGAATTGATAATTCTGGCGTCTGCTATCAGTTTACTCAAAGGTATTTGAGATTCTGTAAAAATAAGGTAGATGGCTCTTTCAAATAATGCATGCATGGATTGAGTGATACATGTATTAGACACACGTATCATACCATTCACGTATCCGGCACACCTCGTATACAGATCATTGTTTTTTTTTTTGTGTCTTTACACAAATGTCTAAATTTTATTTCAAGTTCACGTGGTGTTATTTTGTTTTGTGAAAAATTGTTTTTTATGTTATGTTACACACTTTTTAACACATTTTTCAACTCATTTTAGTGACATATTTTACCCAGGAAGCCTCTGAAAAAACATTTAATATTTTTAAATAAAAATTACACCATGACTCATGGATTGCTAATGTAATGAGTCCATTACGAATAAATCCAATAACACAAAACGATTTAATGAATTTAAATAAACTGCAGTGACAGGTGCATTCCCGTTTGTCCGCTGCGCTTTAGATTATAATCTTTTTTATATATT
The DNA here is from genome assembly GCA_031772225.1 of Eubasilissa splendida. NCBI lineage: Eukaryota > Metazoa > Arthropoda > Insecta > Trichoptera > Phryganeidae > Eubasilissa > Eubasilissa splendida. The sequence continues at coordinate 23,194,088 of CM062861.1, read as the reverse complement.
ACCGCTACAATGGAGAACTCTGTGACAGCCGAAAACATTAACGCGAGCAACATCGACTCCCGTACAACTTCATTAAACGGGAAAACCGCGGCATATGTCCGCTGCTCGCTTCGCTGATCCCACTATTTAGTTGCCACTCGCGTCGCCAACCATCGGCCCTAACATCAGATATGTAAATAAATGAGAAATCTGAAATAACAATATAAACGATACTTGTCAGTGCCAAAAATGAATACCAAATTCGGTCAACGAACTTTCATGTTTTGTGCACCGCGTATTTTCAACAAACTGCCACTAAACCTTAAAGGGTCTAAAGTGATTAAAGATTTCAAACAAAAAATATCAAAGTGGTTGCTTGATGTGGGTAGAAAGCTAACCTACCTACACATTTTTGTCTTACTTACAGACAAAAATATTTTTATAACTTTTTTCACAATAACATTTACATTATACTTACTTACCTTACTTTATAACGATTGTATCTTAACAATTACAACTTATTTAACAAAAAAATAGCTTTCTAAAAAATCTAATTTCACGAATTTGTAGATCGTATAGGGACATTAACACTGTAAATGAGTTGAATATATTCTCTAATTCGTCACTAGCTACAAAAATACTTTTACTCAACATTACTCATACAATTGTAATAGTTGACGTCAGTTCAGAGCGTCTGAATAATGATATTTTAACATAAATGATAAAGGAACATAAATGATATGAAAGATCATCATAGAAGAGTCCGACCACAAGACTCGGAGGCTGCTAATCACATCATTATCTAGAGCAGCGTCAGCGCAAAAGTTTTACGATGCACCTTGTTCGTGCCGACGCAAATTTGACTTGAATCGCACTTTCAGCGCTGACATTTCTCCGAAAAGTTAACTTATCGCTAGTAAAATATAATTATTCATATCTTATCGCCGAGGGATTAAGATAAAATACCTGAGCTGTGATTTGCATGCGCGGACGATACGGCTAACATAAATTTGCTAGATAAAAACAAACAACGTATAGACAGATTTATCGCTCGAGGGTGTGTTGACTTTTGTGAAGCTGTTTTCTTAGTTATTTTTTTAAATCTTTATATATCTATTCTTCCATTAAACTAACACTCTAATCCGCATTTTCTGTCTCTTGTAAATGGCAGTTGACAGGAAGTTGTGTGACTTCTACATTACACATCTACTCATTAGTCCTTACTATATATATAAAACTATGTCGCACAGAATTGAGAGGTCGCCGAAGTGACGGCGATAAAATAATATGATAAGGACACAAGGCAGCTGTTAAAAATATATTTACAGTGAATCATCATCAGGGCGCCAGAAAAACGTGAGATGGATTTCGGCAAATAGAGACTGTTTATTGAATGTATTGTTTGTGGCGAAATAAAAGAGTAAATTAAGTATTCTGCGGGCGGGAATTCATTCTCGATTCTGAAGCAGTAGTGTCCCTAAATTGAAAATCTTTTGTGTTTCATTTTTTCTGACCTCATCATCATCATCATCGCTAGTTGAGAGAAGCGGAGATCTGCGAACCACTCTTGTCTTCTTGTGGCTGTGCGCTCTAAAAACAATCCATTACCATCATTATTTTCGTCTCATCTTAGAAGACTCGTAGGCCCAAAGTCTCAACATGGCGCTACCATCTTCCCATGTCTTGTATCGCTTTGGTATTTGTTGACAAATCAATCTATATTCTGACCCACCAGCTGCCTTCCCTTCGGGGAAGAAGAATACTTCTTGGTAGTCGCTCTTTTGGCATTTACATGACCTATCCATGCCGTTTAAATTATATATTTGTGTATGTAAAAGTAAATGATCTGTGCCTAGGGCCGCCCTCATCTCAAGACTTCTCACTCAGTACAATAATGTTTACTCCTGCTACTCCCCTGAAATAACTCATTTCGGCAGCATAAATTATTGATCTAACTCATACGCATTTAAATACTTATAAATTATTGAAATAAAATACAGAATTAAACATAGAAACATATTTTCAGATTAAGAATTTGTCATAATATTAATAAATAATAATAATAATATTGGATAATTGGTATACCGCTATTTTCGTAAAAACTTTCACCTCAAGGGCGCTTTACATATAAACTGTTTATAGTCCTGGATTATCTTTATTTTTAAAAATAAAAATTGTTATTTTCACTTACGGAAATGATTTTTTGAAAAGGTACGTTTTTAGTTTCTTCTTAAATACTGTCTCCGATGCACTGTTTCTTATATTCCCGTTTATTAAATTTAGACTTCTAGTAAAGGTTGAATGGTTCTACAACCCTTCCTGCGGCTGAAGTAGAGGTTGACCCGAGAGTTTGACGTCTACCATTCAAATTATCTGGGATACAAAGCTCTTGAAGATACAGAGGCGCCATGTTATGTGTCGCCTTGTACATCAACCATCACAATTTCAATTCAACTCTTTCAGGGAATCGGAGTCAATATAGCTGATGTAAAAAGGATGTTATCCGTGCTGCCGCATTTAGAATGAATTGTAATCTATCCAGCTTAAATATATTATTACAAATCATAAAACTAAAAGAATATAATATACAAATTAAATTAAACATCTAGAAAGATATACAGAAATTAATTTATTTATCGAAAAATATTTAGTTGCTACCTAGATTCGAATCGGAAACCTCTTCCTAACCGGGGAAACCGCGTTACCATTTTCACTATAGCAATCGAATACGTTTTCGACAAATTTTGTACTTATATTCTGCAATCTTTTCAATTGATAAATCTATTATTCCATTTTTAAAAGCAATCAACTTTATATTGCAATGAATTCGAATTAAATTAATTCATTTGAATAAATTTGGATATTTTTATAGTTGATTAATTTAATTTGTATTAAAAATACCACAGAACTATGTTTTGAAAATGCAACTTTACAACAAATATGTGTTTACCTTAAAAATAAGAATATTTAATAGTTTTAAATTTTGTTTCTTCTATGATAATATCTAATAATATGATTGCACTTAGTCGCTACCGCTGTTGGATTTATATTTGGATTTGTAAGTGTCATTGCCAGTAAGAAAAAATATGTCGAACGTGTTTATTCATTTGTGTGAACATATTAGCGAAATCGTATGATTTTTGCCGACTAGCAAAAATATTGACCATCTGTCATTTCGCATAGTCAATCATCTGTCAAATATATGTTCGTAATGTTTACGTTTGCTCGGAAATAATTTATTGTAGACGTGATCAAAGTTTTTTCAAAAATGTTTTCAAGTAGAATGACTAAAAATAAGAACACCATTTATACAATTCCGGGGAGAACAATACAGAATGCGCTAATGCAGAGGCAATCGGCTGTTACCGACTGCTTGCTGCTAGGCCCTGCGGTCGGTTATTATGACCGCTGCGCGGCCAGGCCTTCCATCCATAGAATCTATATTTCATCTAAACTAATATAATGCATAGTGCACTACTCATAAAGATCTACCACTGACCGCCTAACGATTTTGCAACTAGTGATTATTATTTTATACCATAATAATTAGTCAACGTGTTTATTTTAATGAAAATGCTGTGTCTCTAGTGGGTTTTTTTTTTTAATTATTTTAAATATCACGTAAATGTTGGCCGCCCCGACAATCGCAGATCGTTCGAACAAATCGTCGGTAAATTGAAAATGTTGTATTACCATAGAGTGGGGCCCCGGGGCCTCGGCGCCCTTCCACAGTAAGTAGCGTATCTGTCAATCACGCCGGGGCCCTCAGGGGTCTCCGCGCGATGACGTTTATTGCTCCATATCCTTCACACATCATAAAGCTGAGCTTAATAAAATGCAGGGGTGGTGTTGTATTGTGATCCGGTGGCCATTCACGGGGGATGAACCGGGCTCTATTGGAGTATTGGGCTAAATTAAAAGACATACCCAAGTATGGAGCTTATGAGAAAGAATCGATATATGAAAGTGGCAAATATTGCGTTGAAGATGATATAACACATCTAATGTACAATATTTTAACGGTAAATACATATTTCGAGATTGTCATGCCTGGTTATGAGATTATTTCAATTAATTTCAATATTTTATTGATTACAATTAATGTTAAATACAAAAAATCAAACGTCATCAAACTTCAAGCGGCCATTTAGGCACTGAAGAAAAGATATTGAATAATAACGGGTCAATTTCGCAAATATGAATTCTATAAAAATAGCATACAACAGAATTTATACATACTGCTTAAACATTTCCGACTCGTAATTTAGTTAGTGAGTCACACTCACTAACAGTGATTGAATATCTGGAAATATCGTGATTCCTGATTAATTTTATTTATATTTGGTTGTGAACCGTGATTCGGCGCATGCGCATTTGAGACGAAAATATTAATGATGGAATGACGTTACGATTCGTGATCAGCCCCATCTAATAGATTTGACCCGAAAAATAAACTCACATTTCATTGCGTTTTCATTCTCTCCGTGATGATATTAAATTAGATATATATTAATTATTTATGCTAGAATACGTTTTTTAAGCAATAATAATATAAATAAATATGCTCAAAATTATGTTTTTTTTAAAAAATTTATTTCGTGTATTGTGATATGGTACAACGCGTGCGCAATAGTAATGTATCTGTGATCGCAGTCACAGTTTTCAATCACTGATATTATCGAATACTAATCACAATCACACCAGTGAGTCAAAAATAGCATTTTAATTTCATCACTACATATTATGTTCTCGGTATTTTATTGTACGTAATAGAAGCACGGAAGCTTACCGAGGAAATGATAATACTACATGAACTATTTTAGATGAGGATCTACAAAAGTATGATCGTAATATAGTGGATGGATGGAGTTACGAATAAAGATGCTATGATTTGGGTTAATAAAGAAAAATAGGTATTTAAAATAATTAGTGTATTAAAACTTAAATATCTCTTAACATGTAATGAGACTCGTAGATGTATATCTTGCATCTCACGTAACGCAGGGAAAGATTGATGAAAATCGGGGCCCTTGAAGAAGAAGAACATCATGGCTGAAGAATGATGGCACCAGAAATACCAGACGTCCGAGAAAGAACAGGCACGATAGTTCAATTGTAATGTAGTCACTCAGATATGATTGTGGTAAATACATTTATAGTAGAGAAAATAACAATCAAATTACTCTGAATATAAAGCTGATCTTAACATAGTGAACAGTAGTATTATGGGAAGCTTGTGCGGTTTAGTCATGTGGAACGAATAATTAAGCAATGGAAAACAAATCTATGACACGAATATCGATGGCATCAGAAATGGGGCGAAAGTTGTTTGTCGGGACAAGAGAGTTTGGGGCTCTATCCTCTCAGCCTAAGTCCCGCGATTACGTGTAGATAACATTCTTAACATTTAATTCTTAACATAGTGCATACATAAGCACTCCTATATATGCTCTAATATAAACAAGATTAAAGTATTTTCTTTTACTAAAACTTATTTTTTACATTTCAGTTTCATTTTAAATCTAATCAATTTCTCCTCCTTTCTTATGTTTTCTGGTATTTCATTAAAAATATCATCGAACTATATACATCATCGACTTCTGAGATTTGACCTTCTTCCTGAATGGCAGTCTCAGTCTATCCCTTCCTCTCATACGATGCTCGTGCTCATGTTGATTTACATCAATTTTTCGTGTAAATTCCGCTGATATTTTCTTATTGAGGATTTTGTAAATAAATACCATTATATTAAAATATATTTTCTGCTTAAAGGTCATCATATTCAGATCTTTCAGCATTGCACTGATCCGAGTATATCTATTTTTTCTGAGTATTATTCTCATAGCTTTATCTTGCAACACTGACAGTTCGAGTTATATATATGAACAAAAGATATAGCTAAAAAAAATATATCTGAGGCTAAAAGCACAATCATATTATATATCTATACTATTTTTATTAGGAAAACACGTTCTTATTGTGAAGTTGTAATTATTCAGAACATAGATCTGTGATATTTTGAATCCTAATTAAATGTATTAATTAGAAAGATATACATATAAAATCAATTTTATCAAAAAATATTGTTGTTGCGCCACCGGGATTCGAACCTGGATCTCTTTCCAAACCGGGGAAGGTGCATTATCCAATTATGCTACAGCGACATTATTTTTGACAACAAATTTTCGAACCTATATGTTATACTTTTTCAAATTTATATATCTTTTTTAAATAAACTATTTTTATATGTAATTCTCATTGTACCTACTATGCCTGTCTTGATAGATAAGACAAGTATACAGAGCTCAATGTTACTTTGTACTGAATGTATTTAACCTTTACCATACCGTGATAGTAAATATCCCTAAGCAACCATTCTGTCATGCATGTTACTGAAATTATTTAAGAGTTTTTTTAAATAATTAAAAAATTTAAAAAATCCGTAGCATTAATTCATTCAAGTTCTATACAATACGACGTTCCTTCTTATTACTCTTCATTGAATTATTTATTATTATTATACACGCCCTATTCAGGAATTAACATAATTTGTAAAATAACAGAAAATTTCACCAGAAGTGCAATACACAAAGAAAAAAATATAATATCAGCATGTCCTTTTACAATCAAAATTAAAAATAAATATGTGAGGTAAAGCAATCTATTCATAGAAATATATTGTATTCGTATGTTTGTTATTCTTTTCACTGTGAAACTAATATTTAATCTTTTCCGTCTAATATATACTTTTATATAATACTTTTACATAATTGGTTGTAAAGCGAATCCTACAAATGATTAGTCATTTCTAAGCGTAAATGATTTTTTAATGTTAGTTAAAATATTCATATTGTGCTACGTGTATTTATGGAAATATACAGGTTTAATTGGGGTGGTAGATATGGATTGAATTGGATCTCTTGGCGCTCAATTCTGTATTGTCCTTTATGCGAGTCTCGAGACGCGTCCTGAATGTACACGCGCTCTAAGAACGCCCGAAAAATATTGTAAGCTCGCTTAACCGATGAAAATGGAACTGGACATTATGGAGGAGATGGAGAAGATGAAAACAAAAGATGAACCTGAGCAAGAAATGACTGATCAAGTGGTAGTATGTCCACGGTGTGGTACTGACCAAAATTTGTATTTATATCAAAAACCTTTCGAACCATCAACTACCATTGGTATATTTTATCGAGATTAAAAAAAAAACATTTTTTGTTCATAGCCTCAATATAGGATATCAAGGGTAGTTTACAATATAAAGCTCGTATTAAAATACTGACGTCTGATTCCTGAACCGTGAAGGGGAGGGGGTGCTGGAACAAATCTCTTTCCTCGCCTCAGGGGCTAGCTTTTTCTTTACGGATCCCGACTGCCATCCTAAAATACAGAGTGGTCTCTGTTCAACCTTCCAATCAGTTTTATTGCGTAATGTAGTAATGAACTCAAAATCACAAGCGGTGAATTAATCACTGATACCTGTAAATTATAATCACTAATAGTGATTGAATATCCAAAAATATTGTTTATTTAAATTATTTAATTTGTTTGTGGTTTGTTATAGTTTTATTTGATTTTTAATGCTTATTTATGCTAGGTGCTAGTTTTTTATTTTTATATATTATGTATATTATCTATCATAATCACAGTCACAGTTTTCAATCACTGAGATCATCGAATACTGATATGGAATCCTAGTGTGGGGTAATTACTTTAAAACTTACATGGACCAGGCAGAATCTCTTCAAATTAGAATTATAATATTAATTATAATTCTCACATAAAAGTAGCCCCCAGATTTTATTAAACTTTTTAATATTTCACATACCTATTTACCTACAAACTGATTCAAGCTGATCTATATGTATATATAAATATGTATAGGTATCGACTATACACACATAGAGCACTGTGGTGGTATGTCCAAAATACCTCATTTTTTAGGGTAACGCCGAAACTGTATATAGACAGTATACTTATCTGTCTTAGGGCCGGTTGTGTAATCCGTAGTAACTGTTTACTTTGGTTAAAAAAAAACAAAAGTATATTTTTTTTGCGTAAACTCATTTTTCTTTGCGATATCCGATAGTAAAAACGAGAATCGATAGTTAAATATGGCGGACTTTTCACAGCTGTTCCAAAAGTCATCTGACACATTGAAAGTTGCAGTATATGACAATTAATCATTCAATATCCCACTATTTTAGTGATGAGAGTTCATCCGATTATGATCTCGTTGTTTAATATATATATATTATTACACATAAAACGAAAAAATTTAACCATCAAAATGACAGATATCGAACGACTAGGCGAAAAAATCCACAGATAATGCATAAAATAAAGCATTATTTTATGATTATTTTTCACGCCTCCATCTATGCTTTGACAGTAGTAAATTTGATGTATCAACAACCCGCAAAAGATTTTTACTACGAGCGTTAATAAAAAGTTTCTACTGATCACACAACCTATATAAAGATTATTAAAAAGGTCTTGTGATATAGTACTGCCAAAAAAAAATTATACGTCTAATTAACTATTTAAAAGAAAATAGAGATAGAAAATATACGGAATACACGTCACGTTAATAATTTTAGTATATTTAAACTAAGGTAATCGGTTGTGCTATGAAAATAGAGCTAACTTGGTGGTCTTTTGAAACGAGGCTCAAACCTCCGACCACTGGATCACTAGACGAGTGTCTTAACCGTTAGACCAACAAGCTTACTTCATCTGTAATTTGTATGGTCTGAAAAAATATTTTGAAATTAATAAATAATTAGTATTCGTAACTCATTTTAGCTAAATCGTAGATACGTCACCATTGTGCATTTACGTGTATTGGTAGTATTGTATTGTGAGTGTATAGTTTAATATAAAATGAAATGTGAAAAATTCCCGATACTATCGACTGTTTTCCATTTCGAGTACTGTGTCAACACACATATCAATTTTCTTCCCTACTCCCACGATTACTCGAATTCAAGTTAGATGAAACATTCGAATAATAATACTTTCAACTTGATAAAACAACACGTCGTTAAAAATCAAAGATGGCCGTCAATGTAGATTTCGACTGGCGGAATGAAAAGCGACGGCTAGATTTGTCGGCGGGTTGGTGCCCACCGCGTGTCGGGTGCGGAGGCATCGACAAAACATACACTCCGCCATCTGTCAACGTTTACACAAGTTACAATGGGGGATCAAGTGCACAATGGCGGGGCACAATGGGGCCCGCTGACGGCTAACGCGAGCCAGTCTTGCGTGCGCCACAATCCTACAAGTGCATTGTCTTTAGGTTTGATTCAATGCGAAACGGTATACCGTCGTGCCGAGTCCGCGCGGGTCTGTGCAGCGGACCAACATCCACGCTAAATTCACTTAATAGTAAGAACGACTTTAATGGTCCATGTTCACCGAACAAGACTCGATCTCTATTGAGTACCGCGAAAAACCTGGCGTGATCAGATAAACCAAATACTGAAGGACGGCCGTTTTGAAAGCTTCAACAACCGAAGATTGTGCATGAAAAATTGTTTGAAAATGGATAAGGCAAGAGTTGTGTGCCAGGATAGTAGAGTGTGGTAAAGTCTATCCTCTCTTTCTACTAGAGGCGTGCACTGTATACAATCAGAAAAGCTGTGCATACTATAATTTTTAATGAAATATTGATGAATTAAGTATGCAGATTCACACACAAACAGTTTAAAGTTCTCATGTCAATGTGTTTATCCAGCAAAAGAATTTACGAATGCCAAATAAAGCTGCGAATGTGTTTTGGACAATTTTTCGCAAAATCTGCCCCAAAGGTGCACGAACTAAACGCAATATTTCGGCCTTTCGGGCCTCGCGGTTTTCTGAATACACGTCTTCGCTTGAACAGACGTTACAAAACGTTACAAAAATTGCAAAACGCTACAAAAGTGTATTTGAAGCGGACTTGAATGTATTCGTTTCAGTTCACTTTAAACGTGGTGTTTTTACTGTTAAATATTCTTATCTCTTCATTATAAATGTCACAGGTATACTTTCATAAAAACGTACTTCTAAGAATTGTATTTCTTTCAGATGAACACAACCCCTAGTAACAGGCCCATCGTTCTTTTATAGCATCGATATTAGTAGCATAACCTGTGTCCACGCTACCGCTGTGTATTCCAATTAATCGAAGAAAATTTCCAGTTTCTTTCCTCGTATAATTTATTATCATTGCCGTATAGCTCGTATAATACTTTCCCCCCTCCCTCTAGACGAGGCGACAACGTCTCCAACTTGTTAAAAATGCGAAAGTGTGAAATGTCCTTAATTCAGACCGGCGAAGCTTTATCTGCCAGCGGTCTTCAAACACGTCGTCGAACGGCGCCGTTCGAACAATGCGGCTGAATTAGCAACGCGTTTGCTCAGCGGGTTCGGCCGATTTCGGCCATTATTGCCAAGTTTGAAATCTGACTAATCAGTAGGGCAAACGTGCCCGCCATTTCGCCCACAGTTGACACAGCGATATCCAGCGTGACTATGAATCAAACAGTAGTCAAATGGATCGACTACGGATTGGCCATTGACGCCCGGGCATATTGATTTGTTATTCATCCCGGACACATTATTTAATGATGCAGACGTGGCCCGTCGTTCTAATGACACATTTTCAAGAAATGCGCAATGAGATAAATGTCAAAAATTTATTAATGGTTGATATAAATCACGTGACGAGATTTTAATCTGGAGATAAACTCAGTGATTAGCATGAAATTGATAAGATACATAATTACTAATAATAAAAGAGTAGGAATTACTTCTCACGAAAGGTTGGTGGTTCATACGTGCCAAACGAAAAATAAACCTTGTGGCTGTACTCAAATACAAACAACGTAAAGTACAAAAATTAATTGACCAACACCTAAATTGGAGAAAACATATCTAGTATCTCACGAGCCGAATAAGAAAGTTTGTCTATTTTTTTAGAGAAGTCAGAGAAGTACTCAATACATCCCTGTATACTTGTACACTTTGCATTGTCTCACTCGCTACCTAGCTACGCGACTGTCAGTTGGGGGGTGTAGCTAGTAGTATTTTAGACTCCGTAAGTAAAGCCCAAAAAATAGTTTTGAGAGTTATGCATAAGAAACCCCTCCGCTATCCTTCAAATGAGCTCTTCAAAGAATTGATACTTGCTACACTAAAATACTTTTACCGACATAAACAATATCATCAACAAATAACGCACCTCGCTTAACAATGACACAGGCTAACTGTCACTATCTCGTGCCAAAATTAAACAAAACTTTTGCACAAAGATTTCATTCGTTTCATATACAACAGTCTAAATTCAGTCGTGAAAAATTGCATCCATAGTCTTACATAGTTTTCAAGAAAAGTGCACTTCTGGCTCCACGAAATGGGGAGAAATTACGCCCAAGAACTTTTAAAAGTCCAAACATGAGATGAATAGTGTTATAACAGTACCAATATATTGAATATTGCATTTTATACTTTTCTCTGTAGTTGTGATAGTATATTATTTAACTGAACTTTTTAAAATCTTTTTATATTGAACATTACAACTTTACATAAGTTCTCTTCATATTTGTATATTGTTTACTTATTTACTATTTTACTTTACTAATTCATTTTTATTTTTGATACATTGAACATTGCATTTACTTTAAGTTTTATATAGTATTTATATATTATCTAATTACTTCCTGTGTTACTCTTCATATATTATATATATTTTTGTACATTGAACATTACGCTTTGTTTACTATTATACCGGCAAAGTACTTCCTGCTATAATACAGTCAAATACTAGTGTAGCAGGCAGGGTACCCAAATATATGTCTTACTTTGCTGCAATGTTATCAGATTATAACAATATAACACACTGTACTATGAATCAAAAAAATAAATTATCATTATTAAATGTCAAATGATGGAACGATTAAATGTATTAATATCAAAAAGGTAACATATAGGGTCGAAAATTGTCGCTAAAAATATTGTCGCTGTAGCTTAGTTGGATAAAGCACCTTCCCCGGTTAGGAAAGAGATCCAGGTTCGAATCCCGGTGGCGCAACAACAATATTTTTCGATAAAATTGATTTTATATGTATATCTTTATAATTAATATATTTAATTCATATTTAGAACTATGAAATGTTCCATCTTGAAAATTGCTGAATATTTTTGTTAATTTAACGCTTTTATTAAAAATATTTATATATTATCGTTCCTATTAAAAGTTATACTGTCCATTTAAAATTAAAAATCCAACATTTTTTTAAGAATCTTAATTTAAAAAAAAACTTAATGTTATTAATTGATGACTAATTAAATGTCACTTAAAACTATGCATTTATTTACTTTATAAGTATGTTATTAAAATATTAAAATTAATTTCATTGACGTATTTTAATTTTCAAAGATGTGAATATTAAAAATTATCGTAAATTTAACGTACTGGATACTGAAAAATGTCACATATTCATTACATTTTTTCTGAGATTGACGTAGAACAAATTTTTTGAAAGAAACGTGAAAATTATTTTTTTTTATAAATATCTGCTGTTTCGAAAAATATGTATGTGCGTGAGCTTATTATCATCCAGCCACGTTTAAAATCGCGTGAAATTTCCGTTGTCTGTTTTTCAAAGTCAAATCACCCATTGTTTTAACAGCGTGCGTAGATACAATATAATTGGTGTAATTCACGCCAATATTAATGAAGAATTGCAAACATTTCCCGAAGAATGCCGCCATATGCCATTTGACACAAGACTGACGTTTCGTGTCGGCCCTTTGCGAAAACTAATGTTGTGTTCATTATTAGATTTAGTTGGTGATTTTATAAATATTTTTATATTATTTTATATATTTACTACCTATTGCAGAAGGTGCATATATAATATATACAGAGACACTGAAGTAATGATGGAGTATATTTATTATTCATGTTAACGACACTCAGCTTAAACATGTCCATAATTCAGGATACTAGTTGTAGAATTGATACAGATTTTGATGCAGTTTTCTTCTTATATATATATAACACATTGTGTTAATTTATTAACAATCAAACTTAGCTCTTTTTGATACAAATTGATCATCTAAAATCGATGGTGCCTGCAAGTTAGTCGCCGTCATTTATATTGAGATACGACCAATGGCAGTCTTCGCTGCTTTGAAATTTAAATGGCCCCCTACTGCGGGACTTTCACACTTGGAAACTAGTTTGTTTTTGAAAGATGTCGCATTTATTTTATATCTTATATGTGTTTATTACCAGATTTGATCAATTATCATTCAAAATGATAAGTGTATTAATAAATAATACAAATTAAGTTAATCAACTAGAAAGACAGACAATATTTTAATTAGATCTTTTCTTATCCGGAGAAATGCGTTATCCAGTTTTATCATATCAACCAAGTACGTTTACGACAAATTTTTGAACATTTATTCTATAGCTGTTTCTAATTGATACATCCGTTCCATTTTTAAAAATGATCAACTATATATATTGCGACGAATCTCAAATACTTTTGAGTTGATACACGCTAGGATACGCCAGAATAAATCAATTCACTTTTCAGTCCTGGTAGCAACTAAAATATTTTTTATTTTAAATTGTTAACTTTGTTTTAAAATACATCTACCGGTTTCGAAAAATATAATTTTCTTCTTCAGGGTGTCATTAATTAATCATAACATATGTTATTGTTTCTTTAACAGAATCTATTTAAAAAAAACAATCATTATTTAAAAAATAAATTTAGTGCCTTACTTAAATTAATTAAATGATCGAAAATTACTAGAATAATTTTTAGAATCGGTCTTGAGGTTAAATTTAGTTGGTTTTTTTTAAATAATAGTTGTTTTTTAAATACTATATTTTTCGTGACTAATAAAACAAAGTTAACAATTTAAAATAATGGATTTTAACCACAAAGTTGATTATGCTAATCTTAAAAATATATATTTTTTTTCGATAAATAGATTTTTTCTGTATATGTTTCTAGTTGATTAATTTAATTTGTGTTAAAAATACCATCGAACTATGTTCTGAAAAACTGCATAATGTGTTCTCCGTAAAAAAATATATAATACTTATAAATATATTGTTTTTCGTTCTCCTATGCAGTATGCATATAGTATTCTCAATATATTCTTGTCTATCTAGAACAGAAAATTTCCGTATTCGGAGGCACATCGGATAAATTGGTTCGCAGAATAAAACTGGTCTAACGTGTATTTGAATGCCTGAATGCGATTTTCAAAAATAATATTCCACTGTATCTAAATCGAATAGTTTTGTGCAGATGATACAGTGTTATTATTATTAAATATAATATTTTTATTTATTATTAATATTCTGGCGTCTGCTATCAGTTTACTCAAAGGTATTTGAGATTCTGTAAAAATAAGGTAGATGGCTCTGTCAAATAGTGGAACGATTAAATGTATTAATATCAAAAGGGTAACATATAGGTTCGAAAATTGTCGCTAAAAATATTGTCGCTGTAGCATAGTTGGATAATGCACCTTCCCCGGTTAGGAAAGAGATCCAGGTTCGAATCCCGGTGGCGCAACAACAATATTTTTCGATAAAATTGATTTTATATGTATATCTTTCTAATTAATATATTTAGTTCATATTTAAAATATAATGTTAATTATTAGGCCATTACCTAGAAAAACCTGTTAGTGTATAATTAATGCAACATAGTGCGGAACGCACTGACACTCTGAATGCAGCAGTGGAATCAAAACGCTCGTGCCCCCGCCATCAGTGTTACCAATTACCAACTTAACCCCGCGTAAATATTTTATTTATTCCTCGTTCGGGGGGCATTTTCGCTAAATCGTTCCATTATTGTTGGGCGGATGCTTGGGTTGATTTTTGTTTATGGAATCGGCGCGGCTTTGCGTGTTTCGAAAAGGGCCGCGGGTCAGCTAAAAAGGCGGGAAACACGACATTTGACATCTGTTACAGCAATGTCACAGAGTCATTGTATGCGTGTAAATCAAACGTCAGATCAGATTAATTTAACGTGAGTTATAGCATTTAAGATAAAACAAAAAGTAACATGCTATTTTAAACATTAAAATATTCAAATACATAACTTTCAATGTACAACTATAGTTAACAATGGACATGACTGATTGGCTAGATAGTAGTTGCTTCGCCGCTAATGCTGGCAGTATTTTGAGGATTGATATAATGAAAATAAAAAAATAAAAAATTTAAATTTAAAAAAAAAATAGAGATGCGTACATGGAATGTGTGTCACCAATATTATTACTATTTTAAAACGTAGCTAAACGCCTGTGCAACGATAATAGAACTAAGTTGCTGGTATCCCGGGATACCATTCGAACCCACGCACATCAGATCACTAGGCGAGTGGCTTGACCACTAGACCAACAAGCACATCATCGATTGGATTGTCTGCCATTTGTGCAAATTCAGATCGGTTTGTGTCTTGGCTAAATACTGGCCAGCCAGGATTTGGATTCGTTCTCAGAGGGAAAATCAGATCACGTAGATCCGGCGAGAACAAAAATAAACCAATCGCCACTTATTTGTAGGGAATTAAAATTATATAAAGACTTGTCCATCTTTGATTGGTGGTAAGATGCCAAGTGGTCTGAGGTTCCAGGAGTCCACCAAGTTAGTTCTATTTTCATTGTACAACTGTTAGCTTAGTTTGAAAATAGTAAGAATGTTGATGTCATACTTATTCCGTGAACGCATTTTTCGTTCAAAAAAAAACAGGAATTAACTGAACCAATATGTTTCATTTATTTAAAAATTTCCTGGTGTATCTGTAATAAATATTTATTTTATATAGCCTTTCGGCATTCTTTTATTATTAATATAATATAATAAAAAGTTCACACAATTTATCACAGATCACAGATGTCAAAAATTGAAAATTCTTGCATAGTCACGAAAAAGATATAACATGTTTTACAATTTCTTTTCACATTTCTTCATCATTATAATGATTGTATTCGATGCGCCACGGTACCTAGTACCTACCCCCAAGACCGCCGAAACAAATGGCGCCCCTCCCGCGATAAAATAACAACCCCACCCCCCTATTCTATTATTCAATTACCGAGTTATCAAGTATTTAAGGTTGCGGCGCCCTTATCTGGGCCCCACTATCGCCCGCTGTACGACATGTTGATTTTTCCACACAACATGCAGAGGAACGAGGGCGGGGGATGATCTCCCGGGGGGCGCGCGGTGCTTTCTGTCCGACTTGAGGCCGCCAACTTAAGGTCAACCGATTTGATAAAACTAGTGACGTGCGATAGTGGTAAAAGTTTGCTGACTACAGACAGCTAGTCTCTGCTAACCGTTTTATGAGCAAAATCTCTGTAATAGGGCGGCACGGCTCTCAGACAAAATGACAGTGTGACGGACAGTGATTTAAAACGATATTTTGAAGTTATTGCATATTTTGTTTGAATCGGATCAAAAGTATTGGACACGTCAAATGAAATAAAAACAATTAACTCGTTATTTAATATATTCCCACACACCAGTAAATGAATAGACATGAAATAAAGTGTATATATAAGAGAGGGGTTTAGAACATTAGTGATGGAAACATAAATCCGATAGTTTATAACACATTTGTGCAACAGTAAAAGTATATAAACAAGACATATTTTTTTACATTAATGCATATTATATTATCAGCGTTTAAATTGTCGTTCCAATCGAGTCATATATTTTTAAAAAGTAGCGGAGCTATTTGATTGTATAAACGGTACTAAAGTAATCACGTGGTGACACCAAAATAAAAATATTGAAAAAAGGAATTTGCGTTAGTTCATGTCTATATATTTAACAAATATCAAATATCAAAGCTATTTTTTATTATATTTAATGGAAAATATAACGAAGTATGAGGTAGTTACAGGGCTAACGACCTGTCTTCGGCTGGCTTATGTGATCACTTTATATATAAAACGTATAAAATTCTCACTCCTCAATCTCCATATTTATCAGTTTTATCATTTAAAGTTGTATATTTGTTAGTATGTGGACTCACTTCGAGTACCACTACACCATCGCCATCTATGGACTAAATTTGATAATTAATTTTTCCTTTTTTTTTTAATAGCATAGAAAGGTAAAGAAAGAAACAATCTTCACCCCCAGATATCAAATGCATCACCGATGAACTCAGCCGCACGCGCTAGAGCGAGAGAACGTACTAATATAATTCGCAAAAGAATGACCGCCCGTATGCATGTGCATCCAGTATTGATGATTCACTCTCGCTCCAGACCTCTGAATCGTACACTTTTGTTGCTTTATAAAATACCTATGACACATTTGTACATAATCGATTAATTAAAATAGAATACAATTTAAAAAAGGAATTACGCAAAAGCACTATGCATATTATAGAAACAACAATTTTAATATCTGTGTAAGTTTCATATTTTTTGAAAGCTTGCCTCGAATGCGAAGAATTGAATTTTTTTAAATTAACATTAGACCCACAAAACGTCTTGATAGGCGTTAGTCTGCAGATACATTTAAATTCATTTGCTATATTTATTAAACTCAAAAACATAACAATTAATCGATCACCGTTTATACAATACATATTATTCTAATATTTAAGGCAGGTTATTTTCTATAAGCCATTTTTTAATAATTTCTTCCAAATTAGGAGAAAGCGTGCTCTTTTGTAAAGACCCAGGCATTTTATTTTGTATTGTAGGAAAAACAAATTCTATTGTCCTCGATCCGTACTTGTTGGTGAATTAACTATGTTATTTTCGTATCTTTTTATTAAAACCTTTCTCTCTGGTAAAACTTATGGGACAAATTACGTCTTTCAATATTGAGGTGATATGAGAACTGAAATCTACCTGTAAGTCTCATCTTGAAAGAGTATGAAATACGTTAAGCAAAATTTGAAATTCAAATTGAAAATATGAATGTCACCCCCTTAAAAGGCACAAATAAGTGTATTTTTTTACATTTCACTTTAGTATCAATAAAGGACTATCTTTCAGGGTAATTAACGACCTCGTGAATTTAAAAAAAATCCAGGTTTATTTACAGTGACGGAGTGTCAGCCTGCACACTACATACCCACTGCACTGAAAGTAGCAACAGATGGACTGATTGGGTTTTAGTGTTTGTTGTTTTGTTTCCATCGCTCCCGGCTCTTGAGACGGAAGGGAACTCTGCTGAAGGGACCGTATCCCGGAGGCACTTTAACTGTTGTGATAGACTTTTTGATTCACCCTCGGGATTCCTGTGAATGGGACAAGAGGACGAATTACGAAACGCTGCTCAACAATCTAAGCAACACGGAAACGACGATTATTACATTATCTTCTTAAACCGTCAATAATGACGGGAAATTAATAGTTTTTTTTTAACTTTAATTTGTAAAGTACTAGCAGTTCTTGTCCGACATTACCCGGGATTCATGTGAAATTATGAAATTCTGGCTCAACATTAAACATATACAGTATATATTTTGACTTTAAATTTAATTCTGCATTTCTTGCACCATAACTATTAATTAGAGATATTTAAAAAAATTAGGTATTTTTTCACGGTTTTTTTTTACATTAAATTTATAATCATAATGTTTACACTAGCTACTATACTGGAAAAGCACTGGATGCTATAACAGAGTAAAATATTAGTGAAGTAAACGGGACACCGAATGAAGTAACATGAGAGAAAACTTGAAGTGATTATATTTTCCTAGAGTGCAACTGAACAAAATTTGTAACCAATAACATTCAATATAGTACAGATTTATATATTGGGAAAGGTATGGGGTGGCAAGAGGATGCCTGTATTTTTTGCAGGGTTCTAAAGAGTAACTATGCAAAAATTGTTTTAGATCGGTGGAAGTATTACAGAATTGTATAGAGAACAAATAATATTGACTTCATAGCAAAATAATTAAAAAACTTGTTAAAATTTATATATTCACATTATTGTACTAGAGCACGTATACCAATTAGATCTACGATAATGCATACTTATAGTTCATCAACATTTTCTTCTTATCTATTTTTTTTCCCTACTTCACATCTATTTCAATATCTAGATATATTTCACATTTATTCATCCGCCTAATATAAATATTTGTTTTAAATGTTGTATGTATGATTGTGCTTAAAAATTAGTTGCAAAAGTATGCAAGTACCTGCTTATTTAGTGTGATGTCGATCAACAATTTCCAAATTCAAAATTATTGTGACATATTCAAATTCTGCTTTTGTTCATTATATATATATATGCTGTTGCCGTTATCTAATGTTTGTTTCATATACACACAATATTTTGCTTCTTTTGCAAGACTCTTTTAGCCAAAATATCACAATCTCCAAAGATACAAAATCTCTACAGCCAGTATGTGCTCTCAATACTTACATACGGAGCCTAAAAGTGGACCCTCAACTAGTTAGTGATGAGAAAAAATGCTACTCTTGACTCACTGGCGTGATTGTGATTGATATGCGATAATATCAGTGATTGGAAATTGTGACTGTGATCACAGTTTCATTAGTAATACGCGTGCGGCGCACGATAAATAAAAAAACAATTTTGAGCGTATTTACTTATGTTATTCAAACTTCATTTACGTAAAAAAAACACATATATAATTAATATATATCTTATTTAATATCGTCACAAAGAAAACGAAAAGCCTTAAAAAATGTGAGTTTATTTTTCGGGTCAAATGCGTAAAACGTTTTGACAAAATTTACTAGATGGCGCTTATCACGAATTATAACGTCATTCCTTCATGAATATTGCACATGCATAAATTGAATAAAATAATTAATCACGATATTTCCAGATATTCAATCACTGATAGTGAGTGTGACTCAAAGATATAAGTGAATGACTCACTGTTTGTGATTTTGAGCTCATCACTACACTCAACTATCATCAAATTAAAAGTTGCCCAAAAAGCAATAGACAAAGCTATGCTTGAAATATCTGGCATATAAATTTGGCGGAGAACAATGGTGGGTACTATTATTATATTTTGACTAAGAATATTCTTACGCTTTAATATCGCAATAAATATTATAAACCTTACATCTACAGAAAATTCTATATTCCAATGAAAACTACAATCTTAGCCAGTTGCTGAAATATTATTCAATTGTAGATATATTTTATTATGCTGTCAAAACAAGTGAAGAGTTCTTTCGGAGAAAGCTTTGCACTTCAGCAAAGCTTTCAAATATTGACAGACTATATTAATTTCGGCCGGCTATTTGACATTGAGCTTGTCTTTTGTCTGTTGAGCACAAGATTTTCTTTTGTTTAAACAGAGGTTACTGTTTTTAGCAAAATGCTTCTTTACTGCGCGAGAATCACATTGCTCAAAGCTATTTGTATACTTTTGAATTGTAATTTATTTTTTGTTTATTATATTTTAGAAATGTTATATTTTTTTGAATGCGTAAATATCTTAGCTCGAGACCCCACCCCTACCCCTAAATTTGGTTCATGTTAGAGTAATCTCAGATAAATAAGTGACGAAAACGTGACCAATATATACGTTATATATCTCCTGGGATGGAAGCGAAAGATGTACATAAGACGATTTCTGTGAAAAAATTCAATTTAATTCAATAAAAGAATATTTAGTTTTAAACCACTTTATTATATACTGGTTTCGGTTGGACCCAACCATCTTCAGGACAATATAGTATAGACTCACCTAAGTACATGGAAGGTTAAGAGGAAAGAGAAACAGTATGTCAGAGTGGGACAGAGTATCAGCTTGGCGGTGGGAGGAAAGTAAAGGGGTTACAAGGGAACAATTTTAAAGTGGTGACCGGATTATTACGCAAACGAAAACTACGCACACAAAAATTACGCACTCGAAAACTGCGCATTTGCATTAGCGCACACGTCTTGACACAAAGACAAGAATTTTTTTTTAAAAATACATACTGTGATATTATATTAAATAAAAAAATATTTTTGTTTTTGGTCGTCCCGTGCGACACACCGCTGATGGGACCGGCATGGGCCTGATTATATGATATCTACTTGTTTATTATATAATATTAACCGCTTGTAAATGTATACATATAAATATATATTATTTTTTTAAATTAAAAGTTTCTTATTTCTATTTTACATTCTTTTGTTCTGAATAATTACAACTTCATAATAAGAATGTGTTCTCCTTAATAATTAGAATCGAAAAATATTTTTGTTACTATCGGGACTCGAACATGGATATTTTCCTATCCGGGGTAACATGACACGTTTAATTTGTATTAAAATATCACAGAACTATGTTCTGAAAAAACTGCAACTTCACAATAATAATATGTTCTAAATAATAAAATTTTATATAAAAAATGTGCGTAATTTACGTGTGCGCAGTTTTAGTTACGGCAATTTTCGTGTGCGGTGTTTTCGTGTGCGCAGTTTTCGCGTGCAAAATAATCCCCGAACCCTTTTAAATCGGTCTATAGGAAACTAATGAAATGTTTGATTTTCCCACTAAGTTTTAATTTGTGATTAGTAGGCATCAGAGTAATATAGAATGATTATTTATTATCAATATTTTAGAAGGATGTTTGTCTATAATTAACTTCATATTTTATATTTATTCTTCATAATTTATTCAAAATTTTCATTCTTCATTCATTCTTTTTAATTTATTCAAAATTCCCAATTTACGATGTGTTACAAGATTGCACAGGTTGGACAGTATTATATTTCAATATTATGTATTGTTTAAAGGCCCCAACAAGTACAGCAGTAATATTTGTGGTTTGTTTTTCGATAGGTAGGTCCTACCCGAGTGTACACTCGGCCACGGCGACGGCACTAAACCTTGAATATTTACTGATGTCGGGGGTTTTGTGAGAAGCGGTTATGTACTTTACATTAATTCTTCGCGTAACGGCCGGCTGGGTGGGCGCAATACCAATGTACACCACACTTGAGATCATTTGATGTTGACCATTGTTTGTTGTTTTTAAAAATGTTTGTTAATTATTCAAATAAATAAAAAAATCAGATGACAGAACTTTATGTCAAGTAAATTCATGTAGGTACTTTAAATTCACATTAATTTTGTTTTTTTTTTATTTATAATTTTAAAGAAGTAAAAAACTATATTTCCCTATTACAGCAGTTGCGACGAGGCTCGCAATTGTTTACACCAGATATTTTTTTATATTTTCTCTTTCTTCGACTCACGGTCATTTCCATCACGACATATGCACCTAAAAACACATATCAAGTCAAATTTCATCCATTCTTTAAACGAATCTGAACAAAATTTGCATTCAATATCTTCGATCTTGACCAGGAGAATTCGAAACCTTATTTAAAATGTTTACCCATACATATATGCAATGTTCCCTCTAAGGTGTACAGGAGTGCGCGCGCAGAAAATTTGACATCATAGCGCACATAAAAAAATATAGAGCGAACACAATTTTTAACGAGACTCCTTCATGACCTGTCTTATATCGAAGGTGGGCGACCATTATGCAGTATGTCGATTTATCGTATGTTAGATCACCAATATTTAAGATATTGAACCATTTTATGAATTTACATAGCCAAAATAAACTATTTCTATCTACCCCTGCATAATAAATTATAAAATATCAAATTTTTTATTGCGGAGAATGTGTCCAAAGTATGCAGATCTCTTGATAGTTGTTATTAGTTATCTTGACTTATTTATGCGTCTTAATACATATTTATTAATAATGTGGTCAATCTACGGCCTATCAGTAGCTTTATATTGGTATTCCACAAAAAAAAAAGTGATCCAAAATTAGAGGGCACATTGCACAAATGTGGGATTTTTTGGACACGATACTTCCTTAGTCCTTAACAGATTTCGATCAAACTTTTCTGAAAATTTAACCATGTAAATATCTCGGGTAAATTCGATAGCCAGCCTGATTCATATATTTTTTTACAAAATGATGTAGAATAATAGGAAATGGAAGGAAAGAGTTTATTATGGTGGTTCTACAAATGTCTCTACAAATAAAATGAATAAAATAAAAACGTTAATTTAATCACTGCTAAGGGCCGGTTGCACACAATCACAATCAGTAGTAACTTTTTACTAACGCCAGTAGTAAAAATCCTTTGTGGTTTGTTGATACATTAAATTTACTACTGTCAAAGCACAGATGGAGATGTCTATAGGTGCGACAAATAATCATGAAATATGCATTATCTATGGATTTTTTCGCCTAGGCGTTCGATATCTGTCACTTTGGTGATGAAATTTTTTTGTATTACGTGTAACAATGTATATTAAACAACGAGACCATCATCGGACGAACTCTCATCACTAAAATAGCGGGATATTGAATGATTTATTGTCCTGTACTGCATTTTTCTTAGTATCAATATGTCAGATGACTTTTGAAACAGCTGTGAAAAGTCCGCCATATTTAACAATCGATTCTCGTTTTTACTATCGGATATCGCAGTGTAAGATGATGTACTTACAAGAAGTAAATATTTTTTTACTAACGATCAAACAATCCGTTTTCGTAATTTTTATTACTTTGGTAACTTTTTATACTATAGTAAAAAGTTAGTACTGAACACACAACCGGCCCTAAGTGTGTACTTTCTCGCTTAGGCCTTCGCCAATCCTATGGATGCGTACTGATAAAATTGTATTTTGTCGGAGACACATTCAAATCCCTTCATAGAAGGAAATAATAATTCATCGTTCCTGAATGCCCTCGCTGAAGGCAACAAAATATTGCAGACCGTCATTCTGGATTCTGAATGGACGCTCCTCATCACGCATTCCAAAAGAAAACCATAGACGAATGCCACAAACCGCGTGGTATTCCGACTCTCTTCTCATTGGTTGACAGAACCCTTTTGGAGTTTTTTAATCTAGCTCTGGTCTTTGCGTTTTCAGTAGAACACATCACACAACTCTTCATCAGGGAGATCTGCGCTGCTGATCCTCCAGCTTGAAGGAGGAACGGTTAACTCTGTACGCACGATTGCTAGAAATATATGTTCCAGGGAAAAAAAATCGTATATACCCATGCCTTATATTCGTTTAATGTTTTTAATAACGAATTCTTTTAATACTTTTAAAAATAGCAATTTTAACTTTGTGGTAGGAATATTAAATACTTCATTTCAATTAACCACTACGTACATATAAATATAATAATACAATTGCAAAAATTTACATTGGTATAAGTACTTATTCAATTTTTTATATTGAATTTTATTTTAATTACACAATTTTTTCCGTTTACGAATTTTGCTGGAAGTAGGTAGCTATTTATTTATTGTATTCTCTATTTTAAATTATTGATTCAAATTCTTATTTTTTAAATATTAATTTCTTTACTACGCGACACGCTCGGACACAGAGGCATGCGAGTGATTTAAGTCTACATATAGGTATGTATACAAGTGACTTAAAATCACCAGTGCTTTTTTTCTAACGTAACGCATCGGAATGGCGTCTTGGCACTTATTTTTAATGATTTTTTTGACGTTTTAAAAGTATTTTTTTAAATAATGTCAAAGTAATTGCAATCAATTTGTGTAATTGGAAAAAATCTGACAATACAAGTATGCACTATTAACTAGTTAAAGTGTAAATTTAATTTTAATTAAGATTAGAATATCATTTTATTTAATAGCTTAAAAATATGTGAGTTCTTACTTCTTTTTTTCTAGACTATATATTGTAATAAAATGAAAATGTAAAAATATTGCAATAACTTTATTAACACGTACGGGTTCTCATCATCGCAGGGGTTAAAAAAGTATGCAATTCTTGTTAAAAGTTCATTCATTGCTCTCCGTACTTTCGAAAACCAGTCCAGACCCTACGGTTCCTCCCTGTCCCTACAAGTAATATGCACTCATCAGAGGTCCGGTCACAAGTCGTACCCGTTACGTACAAAGGCACCCTTAGCCCTCATGAGGCAGTTGGGGTAGATTTTATTCCAAGATAAACTCAATATTTCAGTATTTGAGTTTTATGTGGACGATGCATAATAAAACCGCTGTAATAGCCCGTGTCCATGAACTGAGATACAAAGAAATAAACCTTAGAGATTAGGATGAGATAAATCTCAGTAGCATATAACTGAAGATAAACATTGATGCCAAAGACATAATTATTTATTCATATATCTACGGCATGCCCAATATTCGGGACATGGACACGTGTCTAAGAAACGCACAATGACATAAATGTCATAAATTTAATTAAGATAAATCACGTGTTGAGATTTTGATTCGGAGATCAACTCAGAGGTCAGATAGAGATTGAAAGAAAGATTCAAAAACTCAAGCCCATGTGCACGACGTTTGATTTAATAGTGAGACTCGACACACACATACAAATCTTACATAGATCCATAGATATCTATAACTATTTATTATGAAAGTTAGACAAACAACAGGAGGTAATTAAATTAAAAATATGTATTCCATCAGGATGGTATAAGATTTAATAGGTTAATAGGTGGGATAAGGTTTAATAGGCTGGACAAATCTGTCGAAGAGATGACAGGCGGTAAAGAAAGAAGGTCCTGGGGGGGAGGTCTCGCACTTGTACGAGATGTGTTGAACATCAGAAAAGTGGTGGGCAACACATGGATAGTTGGCGATTTGAGGTAGGCTTGAGAACCAGCAATAGAGAGACACAGGCTAATGATGATGAATTGAAACAATTTATTTTATCTGTAGACTTGGTGGGGTATTCCAAACCCTATCTCCCGAATGGTATTTTTGAGGGTTGGTCTACACAGGGTTGGGTGTACTTTAATTATAGTTGGAGACTCGGGTCATTTCATATTCTCTGTGTGATCCTAAACTCGTATCGCGAAGGTTTTTGATGTTTTCTCAGAAATCCCTTAAGGTACTTAGCGAGAAGGTATTTATTTAACAACTCCAGTTGAGGGTTGAGGCAGTATAACATTGCTCCTTTTTTACCATTTGACCCCATATTGTTAGCTCTTCTCGATCTTGTGGCCCGTTTTCAAAATTATCTTGAAATTATTTTGACGATTTTTTTTCATATATATAAATTTATTATGTTCCTCTATTTCGTAGCTAAAACTTGATCGTGTCACTTGAATAATAAATGTAATGATGAAATCTACTATATTCTGTTGTTTTATTTTATCTCAGTTTTATGTAATTGGATTAAAATAACAATTCAAAATAATTTATTTTTCTTTCTCCCTCCGCTCCTGCAACAAAACTGTATATATGTATATTTTTTTATTTCTTCTTTATTACATATATATTAATTTTAATTTAATTTTTTGCAACACCGCATAGCAGTTTTACGGCAAGTATTTCCTTTTACATAGTTAAACATTTGTTTTATAAATAAAATATAACAAGGGAAAAAAATTAGATTAGGAGATGTTAGACGAATTAGTTAGAAATATATAAAGAATAAAATATAATAAATATATATAAAGAAAAATCGGTTTTTACGAATGTTGATAAACGAAATGTCGGCCATCTTGGATGATATACAATGTTGTTGCAGGTTAGATAACTTAGAAATTATGTGTAACAGAATTTTTATTTATTTTGTATGGTTGTTTAATTATACATGAAGATATACAACATTGTGGCATTCATAAGTCAGATCTGACTAAAAACGATATACAGTGTTGTTGCAGTGGTGGTCACGTATATATTTAATAGAATTGCGACATGAATAGTGTAATAATTATAATACCTTTTTGTTTATACACATACATAAACTTCATTTGTTCTGTTCGACTTTGATATGGAGCAATGAACTGAATACATACAAAGAATGCTACGTTCATGTTTTTTAGATTTAATTCTTGTATGCTTTATATATAATTGTTTTAATTATGACACTACTTGATCGTGATATTTTGACAATATGTGGGTACCGCGTCGCTTCCATGAAATAAACGATATTCGCCTAGAAACTGATGACGATTGAAACACGTTTTTATACTTTTAAAATTAGCAATATTAAAATGGTATTTTTCGAAACCGGTAGATGTATTTAAACTCAATTAAGTGGTTAATAAAACAAAGATAATAAATAAAAATATAAACATGTTTTTGTTAAATAAATATACCAACCTCATTTGTAACTTTACGAAGGCTTTTTTATTACCGAACTGACTCTGTATAAGAAAAGAGATCCACAAGATAAAAGTTGCACCGAGGTTCTCTCAACTATTCTGGGGACGGGGGAGCGGTCGAGTGAGGGCACCACCTACCCAGAGAAGTAGAGAAGGGGAGGAGACGAATGAAAAACTAATGTAAATTTACTCTGGACTGAAATAAATGAATAACTGAACAAACGGTAGGTCAGAGATGTTTGCCGGGTCCCCCCCGGCTAATTCTGAGGTCAACTTTGATAATGCAGTGGGCGAGTTGACATTAAGAATTCAAAATCATTTGCAACTGTCAAATAAAGCGAATGCACGCAATGGCTACCATTATAATAATGATAACTATAAAATTGGATAATTTATATAACGCCATTTTCATAAAAATTTCTAGGCTTTAGTCCTACACTCAGACGCGTGTATCATATCTACGGGTAAGATACAGGGGTGGTGATCAATGATGTAGTGCTAAAAAAAAGATGTATCGGAACATTTAGGGGAGTAGCCTTCTTCTTCTTTTCTCGGACATCGATATTCTTCGTATATTAATTAATACACTGGTATAACGAAAAAGTCCTTACTTCAATAGAATTTTTTTTTTTAACATAAATAAATAGTACTAACACAAAACGTAGTGAAAAAGTTGAAAACATAAAAACGCACAAGACTGAAAAAAATATGTAGGTGATGAGAAATCAACTGAATATTTGAGTTTTCAATTTTAGCTCATTCTGGTTCGACACAATTGAATGTGAAAGTATATTTCAAATGAAATATATCTGTTGTTATTTATTGTCGTATAAAGTGTTTTCAGGTTCAGTTTAGAATTTAAGGTTTCTGAGTAAAAACGTCGTAAAAAGAACCGGCACGACGAAACCACTATTTCTGAACCCCACTACGCCACTGGTGGTGACCCCTGCATAGAATGTGTTTCACCGGTTCAACCCGCGCCACCTTGTATACAGATCATTGAATTTTGTTTCGGTCTCTTCAAACAACGTCTGATTTTTTTTTTATCATGTTCAAATGATGTTATTTTGTTTTGTGAAAATATAATATTATATTTCATTCTCGTCGGAGTTTGCAAACGTACAACGTACAAGTTTACAATGTTCTTATATATTACAGTCAACCCTCAAACCTCCCATACATTCCGTGACAGATGAGAAGCCTCAGAAAAAACAGTCATGTTTTAATATGAATTTATTATATTATTTTGTGAAAATTTTGTGGAACGGAGTTAATGTACTTTGTTCGTGCAAAATGGATGGTATGTGTGAGAACTTTCAAGTTCCATATGTAGGATGTGAAATCTGGACGCTAATCCATAAATTATTAGTCGCCCAACGAGCAATGGAACCCATAAGGAACGTAAAAAAATGGGTGAATCCGTAGAAAGGCTGTGGAAAGGTGTGTCTGATATTTCAAGTGACTAAACTAAAATGGCTATGGACAGGACCCATTATACGGTGAGAGGATAACAGATGGAGCCAAAAGTAACTACATGGAGACCACGGCTAGATGGGACAATGTTGTGAAGATAGAGCGGCGGTACTGGGCACGAGAGACAGCTGATAGTGACAAATGGTAGAGGCTTGGGTTCAATCTCGGGCTATGCTACAGCATTCAGAATAGATTGTAATATATATATAGCTGCAATATTAACATGCTAGCAAAAATACTATACCAGTAGTCCACACGCGACGCTACAAATGCATTAATGAGTAAACCAGCTGTTTCAAGTGGAATATATTTGCGAGTACTTTCGATATTTCCGAAAAAATCATGCAAATGTTCTAAAAATAAGAAAGTGTCTTTATAAAGTTTGATCTATACTTATGTACAGACACTCCTCAACATTCCTCAATCCGTAAAACGTGAAATAAGTTATTTGTTGATTTATTAATTGTTGGTATTGTACAGTATATGCATGCTAAATTTGTTTAGTTTAGTACTATATACGACATAATAAATAGCCTACGCGTATTTACAACATCATGTAGCGATTATATATATATATCATATAATATAACTTATCTTAATATTAATGGTGTAGGGGAAAGTGGGGAACTGTGCGCACCAAAGCAAAATTCATTCTAACACTGAGATTTTTATAGTTAAACTGAACATGAACACATAGAAACCTATCTTGTTTATTGTAGTTTCGTAGAAAAAAATTGATAATTCAACCAAACCAACCATTAGTTTTACTTATTTAAATATCTACAAATATGCATATGCGCACGGTTTCCCGACTGTCGGGTAAGCGTGCGCATGTGGTAGGGTAACTGTTCGTTAGTGCTTAACTGTTAGTTTTAGTTCGAGGTCTACGGCTGGGAAGTTCAACGCGGGGCCTGTCCAAAAACTGCTGCTTTTGCAAAGTAGATTCAGGGATCCCAAAACTTTTACCTATTTCTCTTATTTTTCTGTGGTTAACTCGGATCTCATGAAGAGCGTTATTCAGTGTCTCAACGGAGTAAGAGTTTATCTCAGTTTTCCTCACACAATCTCTCGGCATCTGGAAGGAGAAAAGAGGGAAATGTAAAATACCTAGGATTTAGTATTTCTCAGCTGCGCACAATTACCCAAAATTGTTCCGAGAAATATTATAGAACATATCTACCAAAAATTTATAAATATTAATAGCTTAACTTAATTAAGAATGAATTGGAGGTATTATAGGTATACCTTTTAGTTTTTAATGGAGCTAAAAAATAGCACTACACACATAAATCAGTTGTTCTACTCTATTGACCTGGACAACAGGTGTGACGCCGCGCCAAACGGGTGCAGTAGTTCTTTCGTCTCCCGCTAGGACAGAATGGAGACCTCTACGACAATTATAAATTAAGAATATATTGGTCAGCTGTATGAGGTGAACTTTTTGATTGTGAGAAATTAATAACATATTCTAAATAAAAAATAAATAAAACACATTTATTTCCTTGCAAAACATACATTTTGGTTTGGGTAAAAAAAATTACGTTCATAAGATAAAGCTCTTTATGGGTGATCCCACTTAGATGGGTATGTGCGCAGGGAAATTCGTGTTACGGGTAGGAAAATGTGTCAATTTCTTTTAAGATTATAGGATTAGATGGATAAGTAACCTTTTCTTCTGAAGGTACATTTTTCAATTTCCTTTGCCAGAAAAGTGCCATAATAGCATTTATTTTTTAAATTATTTGGATTCATTGCATAATTATAAATATTTTCACAGCAGAAAATTAATGTTAATTAAAATATAAATATCTCTCTCTCTCTTTGTCAATATGCTCATCGTGGTTCTCTATTCAGCTTCTACCGCATGAACTGCTTTCTTCCACTCTTGAAGATCTTGGCCCATACTTAGTGCGACGTGCTGTAAAAATATATTTTATAAGAATATACATTTTATCATTTCGATTTCAAAAAAGGGTTTAGAATAATATTTATTTTAAAAATGAAATATTTTTACTCAACGTGTTTAAAAATGCTTTTTTTTCCTACTACCTATTATAATTTTTTAACACTTTTATATATAATATAGAGTTGAAAATAAATGTATTATGGATTATTTAGTGTTCTTTGTCGTTTTTTTTTTACCTAATTTAGGTAATTAAATCAATAAAACACCTGCATTACATCATTATTGATTATTTAAGTCATATTGAAAAATGTATGTGTTATAATAGCAAGTCATCGGTTTGATTGTTGCTAAGCCTTACAAGTAGTAATATGAAGTTAATAATCAATAAAACCTATTTTTTCAATGTTGAAAAGGTCTGTTGTATGTATATTAAGATATGCTGAAGGGGTTTACCGCTGCACAAACTGACTTCATCAATTAATGCAAACAAATATTATTCGTAAAATAAAATAGATACAAATGTTTGAGAATTTTACGTATTTTAATGAAAGATACGTAACGTTCCGTTCGGGCGGTAACACAATGTGTATCACATTTCCAGGCCGACTGGCGACTGTGTAAAGCGACTGCGGCTCCAATAGCGAAAATTTGTGGATCTAAAGGGTGTCCAGCCGAAAAAGTAATATTGCTAATTTTAAAAGTATAGAAAATTTTCAAGTATAATGTTAAATAAAATAAAAAACTACAATGCTATTCTCATATTTTATTTATGCAAAATAGAGTTTAATAAACAATATCGTTTAAATGCCGTCCATTTCTCTCAAGACACTCATGCAATCGGACTCTTAAATTTGCGAACACGCGAGAGCAAAGCGCTGGTTCAAAGGCAGCAACTTCGACGTATATTTTCTTGTAGGGCCTGAATTGTTCGAGGATTGTTGCTGTAAATTCTCGACTTAAGGTATCTCAACAAAAAAAAGTCGCACGGTGTAAGGTCCGGTGACCGAGGTGCCCAGGGTACGTCTCCGTACTTGCTGATTAATTTATTGGGAAAATAAGCGTCTCCATTGAAACTCTAGTTGTGTGTGGAGTGGCCCCGTCTTGCTGAAATTGTGTTCTGTTGTTGAACCCGGGAAACAGCGGCAGTCGCGGTACCAAAAACTTATCGATCATTCGGCAATTCACGTCAGCAGTGACTGTCTCTCGCTGATTAAAAAAAATAGGGCCAATTATCCCTCGGGCAGAACTGCACACCACACTGTCGTTTTTGGACAATGCAAACGTTTTTGATGGCGTTCCCTCAGATTGTCGGGACACCAGTATCTCATTTATCGATTATCGATATAAAAATGTGCTTCGTCAGTAAACGATATGTTTCCAAGCGTTCAAGCTGTTCCAAAATGTTCCAGCATCGTTCTCGCTAAGGTTTCACGTAAAGAATAGTCATTTTAGTTGAGAAACTGCACGATTTTCAGTTTGTATGGGTGAAACCGTAGATTATTTTTTTAAAATAACGTGCACTGTTGAATTTTTTATTCCAGTACAGGCTGCAATCTTCCTTATCGATTTACGCGGATTGCGCATAATTTCACGTCCAACTTGAGCCACATGTTCTGGCGTCGCTGCTGACGTTGATGGTCCGGGAGGAGTTTGTTTAACCATTGTCCCTTCTTGTCTGAACTTTTGAACCCAACACCAGATAAGTTGCGCGCTCGGCCCATCACTTACTCGTCGAATATTAAAGTGAGTGCAAGAAGCGCGTCACGCACGAACCAAAGAATCACCGCACGTTTAATACTGCTCAACCGCGAACGCGCGGTGCGCTCCCGACCAGTGACTCATTGCGACTGGCAAATCCGCAAATCACGCGCGTCGAACAATACCCCTCTCACTTACCTCACCCTGATGGTTTACGAGCAATTACAATTTAATCTTGAAATTTTTCCGCTGGACACCATTTATTTGTTTCTGGAAAGCTGTCCTAAAGCATCATTAATTCATCATTCAAATAGTATTGATCTGATTCAGTAGTAGGACGATATCGGTCGGTGCTACAGACATACAAAAGAACAATCTTATTACATAATATATCTACATACAATAAATTTCATTTATATGAAGTACACATTCGTATAACGGAGTAACTGGTAAAATATTTCACTTCTAGCCGAAGAATTGACTTAACAACACACACATACACTGTTAATTGTTCACGTGCAAATACAACCGAGCAGCACCTCCGAGGACGGACGCTAAAGTAATTTCTAGGATACACCGGCAGCCATGATATGTTCTCCTCCAGCGGACCTTCACGAAGTTACCAATGTATCCTGTAAGGCTCGTGCTTTCCGAGTAAATATGTACTGGCAGAGCAAACGTACTCGAAGCAGGAACTTGTGGCGTTCAGATTTCGTGCGCTGTTTCACAGTCCCGCATAACACCTGAAAGAAATATGATACTATAATTGAAATACAGAATATACACAAGCTAATCATGCATTTATTAAAATCATTAATATTATCAAAGTTTGCAAATCTTTTTTTTTTTGTGTGCGATTAGATGCGTTCGCGTATTGCAGTAGAATAATTTTTTAATATCAACGAATTTTCTCTCATGAAATAATAAAAATCAGAAAAGCGGATGTGTGTTTGTGTCATTATGTATTTAATTCGCTTTAAGTATGTAAGGAACGAAATTTTATTACATATATAATATAATTCGCAGTCGCGAGTGTTATGTGTACAGTTCACTGTGAAAGAAAAAAAGAAAAAAATTCTTTCACTTATCTTGCCATTATAAAATTTGATCTGTCAGAAAACACTTATTTTAAAACCACGTGTTAGATATATATTATTTTTTAGTCCCTATTTAAAATAGCGATAATAGAAAAAATAGTTCAGGTAAAGAGTTTTAGGCATTTTCCTTCGAGGCACTCGCATGAAGGGTGCAAATGAAAACACACATAGAAATAATTATATTATAATAAAACAGCAGTCGCTCTGAAACCGGTCAGCATAAAAAAGGGATACAATTAGTACTCTTATATGTTATATGTAAGAATCGCTATTATGTACACTATAATTTATTTTATTTTATTTATTAGACTTTATTGACATACATGTTTTTGTTGTAATAGAGGTGAATATATTATAATATAACATGATAAACATAGATACAATTATATTGCAATTAAATACTCGTAGTTTATTGTGCGGAATGGAGTAGACTCCACCTCTGATATATACAGCGTTGTCCTGGCTACTTTTCTAGACTAAAGTCTGTGTTAAAGTAGTCAGTTTTTTCGTGCTGTTGAGGTATTATTTAATTCAATGGTAAGGAAAGATTGAACAAAATATTATTACATTTATTTTGACGTTTTATTTTTATAGTTAAGTACTTTGTGTGGTAGTATGTACTAGATATGTACTAGATATGTACGTATTATTCTTTAATTCAACTTTTTAGGTAGATACCGTATAGATACTGAATTTACAAAACAATTCACAGCGGGGTGGGAAGGTGTATATTATAATTTTCGTAGCTTTTCGAACATGTGAATTTCTAATAAGTGTCAAAAACAAGATTGACGTTTATGGGTACTGAATAAAATTGTAATCACCACGGTGAGTATTGCGAATTTCTTTCGTCAATAGATTTACCTAGTATGAAATTTTTTGAAGGGAGCGTGAGGTATGATGTTACATCAACTTTACCGTAGTTAATATACGGAGAAAATATTGACTGATATTATTTTGTATTTGTTTGTCTAGTGGAATGATGCTTTTGAAGATGAAGCAATATAGTTTTCTCAGAAGACGAAGGAATTTAAATTTTCCTTAGTAAATTTCCGCGCTGTTTGGCAGGAAATAGTTTTAGTGACGTTAACATCCGGAGTAATATGAAATCGTGAGAAACGCCGGCTTGTACGAAGATAATATTGTACGAAGAGAAACTCGGTTTGTGCGTCATTGATGGAATCCAGGAATTCCTGGGAGACGCTCTAATCAAGCTATACTTTTAAAAACTTAACAGTCGTGATATACATTGTAACAGGAGTAAACCATTGGCGTAACTATGCTAATGCAGTGCATTGGAGACCGCTTTAAATAGAACTCCAAAAAGTTCGCGCCCTACAATCCATTTGCATTGATATTTTTTGACCTTTCCCAGTTTAAATAATAGTCCACATCAAGAAATGGAACTATAACATTTATAAAATCCCGGTAGCAACAGCAATATTTGTTCGATAAATTGATTTTATATGTATATCTTTCTAATTAATACATTTAATTTGAAATAATGATATCACAGATCTATATTTTGTAAAATCCAACTTCACAATAATAATGTGTTCTCCTTTAAAAAAAAATCGTTTCTCACGTACAAGGTGCGTTTTTTAAGTATGTACTGTTGCCGGATATTGCCGGTATAGCGCTGCGGTTGTGATGTTACGCATGCGCAATGGTTAAGTTCATCTGTTGACTCACCACATGCAACGTTAGAGACATTCACATAGTATGGCCATCTTGTAGTGAGTGGTTGAAATGTTTAAGACGATAGATCAACCCGCCGACTGTGAGATGTGGTTCGTGATTCGTTTCTTGAATGCACGAAACATGAAATCAGCTGAAATTCATTGCCAAATGTGTCCTGATTTGGCGCCAAGTGATTTCCATACTTTCCTTCATTCGAAGCGGTTTCTTGGTGGCAAGCGTTTTGATGACGAGACAGTACAGACATGGTTTCTATTTCAAACGGCGTCGTTCTATAACGAAGATATACAATAATTGGTACCCCGTTATGATAAGTGCCTTAATAATGGTAGCGACTATGTTGAGAAGTTGTTTAAGGTGTGTAGCGTCCGAAGAAAGTAAAATGTTATAAAAATGAAAATGTTTTTTTTTTTTTAAATTGCGATGTGCACAGTAATAGGACCCCGTTACTGTGTCGGGTGAGGGACCAGACCATCGCCTAAAAGTGCTTTTAATCTTCATTTTTTTTATTCGCCTTTGCTTTGATCTTCACTTCGCCTTCGAGTTGCACATTTTTATATCAATAATTTGTAAAAATTCATATGGCTGTAAATATAATATAATAAGATATATAATTATAATATTAATATATATATATAATATTCATCAAAATAAGTCCCCATATCACGATGGTAGTGGGGATTTACTAGAAATAAAACTCTTCATTAACAAGCAAACCTTTTCCAATAGCCTCGATTTTGGAACTCTAGTCTCACGTGTGCACATTTTATTGGGGCACATTTATTGAATAAACCACGCAGTACTAATATTCGTATATCTTTTACACGATATTTATTTAGGTGGCTCTTTTGTTCCATTCTGCATTGGGGGGCAATTTTTGTAGTTACGCACGCCACTGTAGTAAATGAAGAAGAAAATGTGAAAGGTTCAAAACCGAAGCCGCTACTCTACAATTGATGAATAAAAATAATGACGTGTTTAACCTTTACCATACCATGATATAAAATACTCGTAATTACCGTAAGAAATTTTTAATATTTTAAATATAAAGATAGCTTTTATTAGTTTAAATGACTTTAAGATTATTAATCTTAAATATTGAGCATTAATTACGAAAATAGGATCAATATCCTAATATAATTCAGAGCATTCATTAGGTCCTATACAATACTATCTTTTTTCTCATCTCTCTTCATTAAACTAGTGATTTAGAGAGATCATATATTCGTATGTTTGTTATTATTTTTATTGTGAAATGAATGTACCATCTCCATTTGTTATTTTTCCCAGCATATTAATTTTACAACTGACTGAATTAAAAAATAATTATTTTTGTAAGATTCGCATTACACAACTGGTTTTTCACTAGTCGGTTCTAAGCATAGATATTTTCCTTATAATTAAATTAAATATGAATTTTATGTTGCGTATATTAATCGAAACATTAAAGTTTTAATTGGGGCGGTAGACCTGTGTCACTACGTGGTGTTGGAAGGGTTAAACATTATTATCTAGCAATAGTGGGAGTTATTCATAACGGTAAATAGTATAATCAGCTGTTAAATCATAGTTAAAACTGGAACTGGCACGAGAGTAACCACTCACGTAACAGTTCCGGGTAAGGGTGGGTTCCTTTCAGCCAAGCTAGACGCCTGTACTATGTAAATAGAATGCTGGTGTCCTGGAACGAGGCGCGAACCCCCGATCACCAGATCACTATCGATCAATATCAAGATCGTCAATTGCAAAGTGATTTTGAATTCAAAATATTGAGAAAAGATACACTTTAAAGATAATCAATACCTGTCTAGTAAAATCTCTAGAATTTTCCACAGCACTATACGGAATGGAAACATAAACAGTTAGAAAGAAACATGCTGAATGCTTTGGAGACAGCGATGCATACGAATGCCTCTATCCTACAAAAATTATTGATTAGCGAAATATTTTCGACATATGCAGGTATTCTGTAGGATTCTTGTATACTTCATAAATCTATTGCAAATAAATTCATAAAACAAGGGACAGTTGAGGGAAAGCGAACAAGATGACGATCTTCTACAAGATGGATAAACCAGTCCAAAGACTAGGTTAATTTTTTATTCAAAGACTAAATGTTCTTCTATAAAAAAATATGCAAATACTCTTAAAAATGTTACTATCAGCGAGGTTCCCAATTGTCCCCCAAAAAATCTTCGAAACCACTGTTTCTATAAAAAAAAAAAAAAACATTTTTAAATCCCTCTTAAGAAGAAAACGGAAAAAAATGAAAAATCACATCCACAACATGAATGGGAACAAAACTAAACTTTATTTTGTTTGTCAAAATTTAAATAATTATCTATAAATATTAAGAATTTTTTAGTCGCGTGCCAAATTTATATACAGTGATGTATTATTTTTTGATAATATTTATGTGAAATAATTATTTTATATAGATTTATGTAGGTTTTATACTAATTAGTTCACGCGAATCAATTCATCATAATTACTAATGACCCTGTAAAATGTACAGGTCGGCGTGCTGATGCTGTAAGGAATTATCCGCTGTGCGCCTAGTTTGCGTCTGTAGTCATCTTTCATTTCTCATTCTGTCAACATTTTTCCTTAACGTCGTCACTTTATTGAGCTCGCCATATTTGTTGTTTTTTTTCTCTATGAAAGCAAAGTTTTTTTTTTCTTAAATGGATCATCATACATCCAACCCAACGTCATATTAAACTAATGAAATTAAATAACTTGTGAAATAATTATAATTATACCTAGTCTACCTACGTAAATTTTAAATCGATATTAATTTAAATCACCTTACTGGAGGGAGCAATGTTCTATTTTTTTAAATTATATAGATTTCTCTGTTTATTATGATGTCAAAAATATACAATCGGAAAAAAAAGGTCTTATATATAAAGTCAAACAAATTTGACACTTAAAAAATGTATTAATTTCGCAATCAATTTTCATCTGTGATGAACAGATATCAGAATACTACAAAGATAATTATAAACTATTATATTACATTTTTGGGTGATAGAACTATGCTCCTTGCATTCAAACTAATTTTAATGAAATAAGTTTATATAATTATTTTGAGATTGGATACATATTCAAATATTTAATTAATAATCACAACTTATCTAAGGAATGATAAGTATATTATAATTATCACGTTATTAAATGTCAATATGGAAATAAACTTTATTTCTATTTATATAATACGTTCAAGTACTGATGGATTGATGTGATCAAATTGCTAAACATAGTGTGTTTCGTACGCGTCAGTCGTGGCAGCTTATCAACAACACCAAATTATTGATTAGCGGTATAAATCGTAAAC
This sequence comes from Eubasilissa splendida, assembly GCA_031772225.1. Taxonomy (NCBI): domain Eukaryota; kingdom Metazoa; phylum Arthropoda; class Insecta; order Trichoptera; family Phryganeidae; genus Eubasilissa; species Eubasilissa splendida. Next base: position 23,155,756 of record CM062861.1, on the reverse strand, counting down.
AAACAAACAATACAAATATATTTAATTTTCAAAGCTTTCAGACTGACGAACGGTAGCTGACTGGATGTATTTATTTGTTCTTTGATAGTAGGTTATCAACATTTAGTGTTGAAACAATTTCAATCATAGGCTGTGCTAATCTAGCGATTCTTAGCGAAAGTTTGTCTTTAACCTAATATCGTGACCTTGAGACAGTCAGACAGTCAACTGATATTTATTTCAAACTGAAATGTTGAGTTTCAAAGATTTGAATATTAATTTTTCGATTTTTTCCTAAAATTTCATTCCTGATTTCGGACACTATTTTCTTTTATAATTCAATTCATAAATTCTAAATATGAATTACATATATTAATTAGAAAGATATACATATATAAGATATACACCGGGATTCGAACCTGGATCTCTTTCCAAACTGGGTAAGGTGCATTATTCAACTATGCTACAGCGACAATATTTTTAGCGACAAAATTTTCGAACCTTACCTTTTTTGATATTAATACATCGTAATAATCGTTCCATTATTTGAAAGAGCCGTCTACCTTATTTTTACGAAATTTCAAATACCTTTGAGTAATTTGATAGCAGACGACAGAATTATCAGTTCATTTTAATTAAATTTTGGACACTGATACTACTTTATTATTATTTCTTATTAAGAATGTGTTTTCGTAATCATAAATTCTATTTGTATTCAATCCAACAGTTTCAATGGACGTTGGCCATCATCACGTTCTTTACTGCGGCACGGAAAAGCTCTACAGTAGACTAGCCAGACCATTGCCTTAGTTACTTCAGCCCCGACTTTTGGCAACCTTTCCCTACATTTTGAGGTGCAAGATCTCATACTTTTCATCACATGTCAGAGTTATTGAATTTTTCGATTATTTATTGTTTAAAATACTTATTTTGCTTTATTAATTCTAACCACACCATCTACATCCGTAACTCTATCCATCCAGTTTATTTTGAGCATCTATCCGACTGTTACATTTTGACCAGTATTCTGCAGATTCACGACTCATGCCCTACCATTTCTTCGCTCGCGGTTTTTAATATATAATATATTTATTCATTAAGATACTCGCCTAGAGATCAAGTGGTCAGAGGTTCGATGCACGTACCAGAAGATCGCCAAATTAGCCATAATTTCATACTACAAGCGTTTAGCTTTGTTAGAAAATAGTAAGAATATTATGATATGTATTCCGTGTGCACATCTCTATCGCATTATTTTGAAAAAATATATAATTGTTCAGAATATTTCTTGAATAAATATATTTTATAGTGACATATACCCATCAAAATCATCATTCCTTGCTGTACAACTCAATACGGTTCTAGACGTCCTCAATAATACACCTCTAGTATGGCTGCTTCCCGCCAACTAATTGCCGACTTGCAGAATGACTAGGTCCTTACCTATATTTGCGTTTACCTGTTATTAGGGGAGCGTGTCATTTAAATACTCCAAATACCTAATGGTTGAAGCTTTCCTAATTTTATGGATTTTGTGACATTCGGGAGGTGGCAGGTTAGGTTATGCTGTTACCAATGATATTATGCATATAATATATGTAATACAATATATGTACTTTCGTTTAACCAACGTCTTTGGACAAAATAAATCCGTTGTTTATACGATCCTACCATGTATTTATTTATTTATAATTTTAGAGTACTATTAATAGTATTTTTTAAATTTAAGTTTTATCATGATATAATACTTTCTTATCCATATAAAAAATGTATGTACGTTTTTAATAACACTTTTTATGACTGAACATGATTAATTTATAGTTTGAAAATCCTACACGTAATAACTAAAGAAAATAACTATTTTTATTAAAGGTTAAATAGTGCTGCCAATTGCTTTTTGTTTTTTTCAAATCAAAAATCAATCCATGCACCAAATTTAAAGAACAATCGTGAAATCAACAGTTTAAAAACAGTAATATAGGAAAATTCGCAAATTAGTAAAAGAGGAAGTAGACACTTCAATGATTTGCACGCAGTTGTAACCCTTTCTAATGTTATTCTGTTAAAAAAACAGCATATGTAACGACTTGATACAAAACGGATCAACCGAAAGGAATTTTCAATTCAGTTATTAGCCATTTATATGACTTGAGTAATTCACTAGAAGACAGAACTGAGTAATGTTAGTCCAGTTTTTAAATTTATATTTGTTTCCCAGAATTTTTAGTTACGTACAGCTTTTTTACCTGTATGCACTGCACGCCCCTGAGCTATAACGCCTACGCTACACTCAATTTTCTTTAACATCTCCGAAATTTCTTCTGTGATTCTTCTTTCAAATGCGAGTACTTCTAGTGTTGTTTCATTTTTCATTGTTAAGAGTCCAGGTTTCTGACGCACTAGTCCAATCAAAGTTTTATGCAGCAAAACATTTGTTTTTCTGAACATCACGATCAACTTCAACTAGATAAGACCAAAGTAACGTACGTACACTGCACACGAGAAAAATGTTAAAAATTAAATTTATTACTTCCTCATTTATTTGACTCTCAACGGTAACACCTTAACAGCACAGAATGTCACAAGTTCAGCGTGTCCCGGTCTTATCGACAGATTACACTCGCAGCCCATCGCGAGTGTGATATGGAACAATGAACGAACCGAAGACCGCACCCAAAGTCATGTGAATGCTTACAAAGTCAAAACCTCGACGATTTCACGATGTCTTATCAATCGTTTCCTATCGGTCAAACCCAATAGGTACTGCATCAACCACGTCACTGCGTGATTCCTGTACTAGGGATCGGTCGATCTAGCGCCAACCCTGTTTTGATAGATATTTTTTACTTCAATATTGCCTACCGTCTGTTCCGTATTCACGCATGTATTTTAAATTATACTTTTAAAATTAGCAATATTAACTTTGTGGTTAAAATTCATATTTTTATTTATTATCTTTGTTTTATTAACCACTAAATTGAGTTTAAATACATCTACCGGTTTCGAAAAATACCATTTTCTTCTTCAGGATGTCATATTTTAAATGAATATATGTTTGACATTTCGTATCAGGTATCCACAGATAATTTAATAAAAATTTAACATGCTTTTAACCAATGTTCCCTCTAAGGTGTGCGGATGTGCGCGCGTACACTATTTAGCATCATAGCGCTCACTAAAAAATATGGCCCACACACAATATTTAACAAGACTTCTTAATGTGCCGCCTTCTATTGAAGTTTGGCTACCATGTTGCAGTATGTTGATTTATATTGTATACGGTCATTAAAATTTTGACATTGAACTGCTCTGTTTACAAAACCAAGATAATCTTTTTCTATTTACACGTTTGCTACTTTCTATCTTCCTTTGTATAATGCACTTGTAAAATATCATATTTTTCAAAATGGATGGATATAAATAAAACAATGTTATGACTCTACTTGAGTTTATTTGTACTACTCGAGTTTCGAGAGAAACAGTAACTCTCATCGACATGTGAAGTATTAAACTAAATACGCACAAATATAGGAAATAGGAAACAATGCTTTGGTGGTAGATATACAGACAGTTCTAAGGCGCAATACAATTCTGGTTATAAAACCGAACGTATGTTCATAGCATGGTCACACCTTCAATATGAACACATACAGAGTCAAGACTTCAGACCCAACACAAATGAGTAAGCAGCCTATGCATGTATATGTGTAGAAGGGATGCTGATTGTTGGATAATAAGTTTATACCTACCAATGATTCAATTATACACTCACACAATTCACTATTTTTGTTTACAGCATTAGAACACGTTGGCGTAGAATCCATGATATTTTCTGTATTATTTTATTTATTTAAATGATGAAATAAATAGATAATCGAAGGATATTTCAATAAATTGGCTTCAAGTATTCAAAAATGCGTCACACAAATTTATCAAAACAATCCGTTCGCTTCATAATACGAGTGTGTATGCTATCCTGTGTACCCATAAGTATTAAAGTCATTTTTTGTACGTTAAATACTGTTAACGCATGCATATACAGTATTCGAAGACCTCGACAGGCGGAACTGAATGCGCATGTGCGAAAGTCGAATACTTTTTAACTTTGTGGATACGGAACGTATGGTAGAATCTACTGTTGCTATTATATGTGTGTTCACACGATTCATAAATGTTTGACAGTTGAGAATGCATACGTATTTTGACTCGCTATGTGTGCGCGCCGGGTCGTAGTGAGTGTTATGACTGGTCTCTAAAGGATAGGACGAATTTTCTGTTTTCAGCTAGAAACATTAAAATCAAAGATTTTTGACTCTAGAACATAAGGGATGCGGAGCATCCAAAGCATGTATGAAGCGACCGCGCCTGGTGCGTGTGTGTATGTGAAATTATATTAAATTGTGCTGTATTATTAAAACTTGTTAAAATGTGTATTATCCTTCAGGTAGGTTATACATTTCTCAAGATAAAATATTGCATCATGTTTGTTACTTACATTTTTCTTCTTTCTTATTCTAAATTTATAGTTGATAAATTAATTATGTATAATTAGTTTGCTGATTAAAAATATCTGATTTTAATATCTGCCTCACTGGCGAAGCCCAGTGAGGCTGATATTAAAATACTAAATGTACTTACGACATATGATATGAAATAAATAAATAAAACTACAAGTAATTAGGTACTGACAAAAGGAGAGGGAGAGGGCGGAGTTACTGATAAAAGGTTGAGTAGTAATTGTAACGCGAATGGTGTGAGGAGAGGACATGAGTTAGAAAGTGTAATATTGTTTAACGAATTAATACCCGAGTTCAAATTCATTTTTATTTCTAAACTTTCAAAATTATTCATTTTATTACCTTTACGCGTAACGGGATTATTTCATATTTTTCATTGCGGTGAATGTTTCCAAAGTATGCTGCATTATTTAATAGTTATTAATAATTCTCTTGACTTAATTTTGCGTCTTAATACACCTTCATTAGTAATGCGATCAACCCGGGCTCCACCGGTTTTCTACCCCAGCGCACAAATAATAGCATTAGTCCTTAAAATTTCACAAAAGATATTTGTTGCGCACACCGTGATCCAAAATTAGAGGGAACATTGCTTGTAACACAGTTAAAAAGAGAGTACAGTGTGTCCCAAAATTCTTCTTCATTTTGATTCATTCGGTGCACCAACGCAACGAGCGGGGGGTATGCCGATCGCTAGCCTCGTCCTTGGGAATTCAGTCGCTATGGAGCATGTCCTTACCAGTTGTTCGTGAAATTTTCCCAGGAAAATTGATATCCCAACGAGGCGACTGACCTCCATGTAGCCCCGACTTGACACCGATGGATTTTTTCTATGGGGCTACCTTAAATCAAAGGTATACAGTAACAATCGTTCCTCTCTGGACCAATTAAAAGACAATATCCGAGAAGAAATAGCAGCGATCACGGAGAATACGTGCCGAACAGTTCTCAGAAATATTGCCTCCCGTTTAGAAGAGTATCAGCGAAATAACGGATCACATTTAAAAATACAATTTTTAATTCATTCCTTAGTTATTCAATCTTTACTTTGTCATAAATGGATTTGCCACATATACGCCTAAGTGATCTCTTCTGCCAGCTCCAGGTCACACTTCCACACATCAGTGCCGGACACCAGGACTCCATAGTGCATCGCTCGTCTTAAGACCCTTAATGCCTAGTCTAGAGATGGCAGTTAAATGATTAAGGGATGTTGTCCCTACAGCGCATTTTTATTCGGCGCCATCGGTTGTCACTTAGTCTACCTCTTCTCATTTTTATTCGTCTAATCTTCATTAAATATATTTACGTTAAAAACTGCGCGACATATGTAAATACGAAATAAAAAATATTTAAAAAACTAACAAAAAAATAAATAAATTATTAGTATGTTATCAAGAATTTTAACGCCGGCGTTTCCGTCAAAGAATTTCTTGGATACTTATAATCACCAATTTCAAGTACTCATAAAATGACAGGTCTTATCAAATTTTAATCCCTAGAGGTAAATCAGTAATTGGCACGCTTGTTTTCGGTACTACAAGCGAGAGGATTAAATATTTTTAGAATGCGTAATATTTTGTTATCTTGTTTCTTTCCAAAACAAATTAGATTAGTCAAATAGGTATACAAAAAAGAAATATATACAAAAAAATACTAATTTCTAATTGATTAATTTAATTTGTGTTAATATTTTATGAACTACCCTATATAGATTTTTCTCTGTACATCTTTCTAGTTCATTAATTTAATTTGTATCAAAATACCACAGAACTATGTTCTGTAAATGCAACTATATAACAAAAATGTGTTCTTAAAAATTAAATTTAAAAAATTTACATTTAAAATAGCGAAGCTGTAATTATTCAGAACATAGGTGTGTGATATTTTTAAATACTATATTTTTATTTATTTTCTTTGTTTTATTAACCACTTAATTGAGTTTAAATATATCTACCGGTTTCGAAAAATACATTTTTTTAAAAAAAATAGATTCTGGTAAAGAAACAATAATATATGTTTTAGTTAGTTATGACATCCTGAAGAAGAAAATGGTATTTTTCGAAATCGGTAGATGTATTTAAATTCAATTAAGTGGTTAATAAAATAAAGATAATAAATAAAAAATATGAATTTTAACAACAAAGATAATATTGCTAATTTTAAAAGTATATTCTAAAATTGACTATGTATGTTTTAAAATTGCAACTTCGCAATAAAATGTGTTTTTGGTATGAAATATATATTTTTTAGGAGAACACATTCTTATTGTGAAGTTGTAATTATTCAGAACATTAAAAAATAATAAAGTTGTATCAATGTGTCCAAAATTTAATAAAAATGAATTGATAATTCTGGCGTCTGCTATCAGTTTACTCAAAGGTATTTGATATTCTGTAAAAATAAGGTAGATGGCTCTGTCAAATGATGGAACAATTAAATGTATTAATATCAAAAAGGTAACATATAGGGTCGAAAATTGTCGCTAAAAATATTGTCGCTGTAGCTTAGTTGGATAAAGCACCTTCACCGGTTAGGAAAGAGATCCAGGTTCGAATCCCGGTGGCGCAACAACAATATTTTTCGATAAAATTGATTTTACTTGTATATATTTATAATTAATACATTTAATTAGTGTTTAATATATCGTAAAATTATGTTTTTATTAAAAATGTGTACTTATATGTTGTATTGAAGATTTTCTAAATTAAATCAAATGTAATAATTAATCTTGGCGTCACCTAGTATATCAATCAGACAACATTTTATGGGATTCATTGCAAAATAATAATTTGACGGATTTTAAAAATAGATATTTCATTTATAAAAGACTACTTGTATGTCTCAAGTTAGGTTAAATGGTTAACATAGCTAAATAGTAACATCATTCCACGGCAAGTTAAAATTGATTTTATATGTATATCTTTCTAATTAATATATTTAAATTATATATATTTCGCAGACTACCAAATATCTAGAAATGAACTAACGAAAATTACTTGTTTCAATTTTTTCATTTACGCAATCAAATAGCTCCGCGACTTTTTTTAAATATATAATCAATTGGTTGAAAAAAATTTAAACGCTGACAATATTAAATGCGTCGTGTTTACATAAGAGATTTAATTGTCGAAATGTAAATTCTTCTACTGTTGTATAAATGTGTCATAAACTATAGGATTTATGTTTCCACAAATAATGTTTGTTGAATGCCTCTCGTCCCGCAACTAATGTCCGAACCCCTCTCCTATATATGTACACTTTATTTTCATGTCCTATTCATTTATTGATCTGTGGTATATTCTAAAATTGACTATGTATGTTTTAAAATTGCAACTTCGCAATAAAATGTGTTTTTGGTATGAAATATATAATTATTTCCTGTTTTTATCTGTCTAATGTGCACGGTGAGAGGAGAGAATGTGTTGTGCCTAGAATAATTTAAAAAATCAATAAAGACCTATAAAACATTTTTAAAAAATTGTGAGACCCCCCATTGACCACCTTAAAATACAAAGTAAAAGAACATATTCTTATCTAATTGTTTATTTCCTTGTTATTTGTATTATATTCAGGTATCCACCCATAAAATACCGTGGACTAGGTCTGTTACACCTTGTGAAAATTGTATATCTTTTCGAAAGATTATTTTTTTTCTTTATATCTTCTAAGTAAGAAATTCATTTAACGTCTCCTTATCTAAATTTTTCCTCCTTGTTATATTTTATTTATAAAAAAAATGTTTAACTATATAAAAGGCAATCAGTTTGGCAAAAAATAAAATTAAAATGAATATATATGTAATAAAGAAGAAATAAATAAAAGACCTTTAAGTCCACTTGAGACCTATTTTTGTACATATTTCATATTTGCTACTAATTTAATTGCTAATTAATTGAATGCGTCTGCTGTTTTCTGATATTTTAATATTACGGCTATACAGTGAAACCTCCATCTATCGTTTTAGAAGGGACCTATTGAAATAAACTATGAATGCGGGAATATAGAAAAAGTGACACTATTCATACTTAAATGATTAATACATATTCTAAAAAAGATACATATTTCACATGTAAATTAATGAGTTAAAATAAAAATATAAATAGAAACCTGCACTCCTCTCTCTCTCTCTCTCTCTCTCTCTCTCTCTCTATCGAATGTTCCGCTCATTGTTTAGCATTTAGCTACAAAGTATCCAGCGTAATTTAAACAGTTAATGCTGTAAAACGATGCACGAGGAACGACCCATGCGATCTATTTTTTGGGTGTTTTTTATGAAATTAATTCGTGACTGGAAGAAATAAACGATACATGCGGGAAAACGATCATTCGAGGAACGATCGATCGAGATTTCACCGTATTTACATTACAGCAGTAATTTGGTTTAGCATTTAAACCGGACCCATAACAGACACATTGAATAACAGTTGGGGGAACTCTGACCATAAGAAAAATATGAATTGAAAATGTAAAGAAAAAAGAAGCAACGTATTGACTGCTCGAACTGAACTCTTTTACAAAATCAAGACGACTCAATGTTCTCACCAAAGGACATCAGCTGATATTGATCCGATCCTGTGTTTGTGTATCCTGATGCGACGTGTGTACACTCAGGGTATAGAATCAACAGCGGGTCGATACTGATACCCTAGGATAGAATAGGATAGGTCAATCTTTGTACTATGGGGGAAGTGTCCTTGAATTAACTGATCTTTGTTTATCGCTTTTAATAATATGATCAAGTTTTATTCGATTAGTTATTCAAAAAAACTATACGCGTTGATTTATTTATGTACACGCAAAATACTTGAAACGATTTTTTAAAAATAAATTTCCAATCCCGCACTTGCATCAATTTTTCAGACGTATGAACTAAGATGAAAACGTGACAAATTATTAGATAACGTACACCTGTCGTTAGCTCTATTTTTGCACGCTGGAAAAAAAAGCTCAACTAACAGTGAAATAAGTCGTGCACCTAATTGGCGAAGTTTACATTTCTACAAAATTCGATTTCACTTTTATTGTTATAAGTGATTTATCTAAAATTCATTATAATTATTGTGAGAACTGTCACTTTGGACATGTATGTGTATGGGTGTGTGTCAGGAGAGTGAATCGATGAGTAGTGGGGAATAAGGATAATAAGAGGCCGTCTCTGGGGGAACGGGTGGGTCTCTTTCCATCGCCACTTCTCAATAATTACTGGTCTATCATTGAATTGTATAATTATAAATTACTGTAAATACTTCTTATATTAAACATGTGATTGTTACCTGGATACGGAGTTATTATTACAAGGAACTGAACTCAAGTAACTAGACAGTAAAGAGAGGATAGAACATCGAGGGAATTTGGTGGTACTAACGAAAATTACCACAATTTTCTTGGTTTTTCTTTGCAAATTTCTAGACCTTAGAATAGATAGAAGGAAAAATATGTTTTATAAAGTTGTTGAAATACTTATATAATTTTTATTTATTGTGCAAGTTAAATTTCTTCGATAGCAATAATCCTGGTCCTGTGTATTCTATTAATAATAATACCGTATCATTCTATTAACCTTTACCATACCATGATATAAAATACCCGAACGCAGCCATGCTGTCAACTCGTGTTACCGTAAATAACAGTTAGAAAAAATGTTTTTATTAGCTTAAATAGCTTTAATGGCGCGAATTTACTCTAAATATTCAATTCGTTCATTCAATTGCATTCAATTTTGAAAAAATGATTAATAACATAATTTAGAGCATTCATTAAGTCGTGTACAATGTGTCCTTCCTTCTTATCTCTCTTCATTTAATTAGTGAGAAAGAGACAATTATATTTGTATGTTTGTTGTTCTTTTCACTGTGAAAATAGTGTGTGATCTCTGTCCTTCATATCACAAATTGTATTTTTACCAACGTATTAACTTTACAACAGATTAAATGGAAAAAATAATTGTTTTTGTACGATTCCCTTTTCATAATTGGTTTTTCACTAGTCATTCCTAAGTACTAATATTTTCTTTAGGATTATCTAAATTATGAATTTTATATTGCATGTATTTAGAAAAATATTACAGGTTTAATTATGATGGTAGACCTGTGATACTGCATGGTTTGGGAAGGGTTTAAGACAGATGACCTCTAATTTGAACTGCTGGGTGAGCCTCTGCTGCTTCCTGATGTCGTATGTTCTTGGTTAGTCTCAAATATGACCTTGCGTGCGCACAAATAAACTTTCGTCCATGTCTCAAATGCTAATGAAACGTATTATTGTATGGTTTTGCTCATTACTGATAAGTAATGGTATGTATAATATATAGAATCATCGATTTGTCTATCAGAGGGAAAATTAACAGATAAAGATGCCCTTTCACTGAAATACTCGCCATTTTCCATTTATGTGAGTGTAAGTTCATTGGCCTGATAACATTTCATTAACTATAATTAATTTTACAATCGACGCTAATTAATACCGATAAACTGTATATTTGCTTCAAACATTTATATGTTTATTTTTTAAATTTATTTATTTTTGCATGCGCAAATAGAATGATAAAAAAATGCCAAGTATGCGTAAACACAGGGTGTTATCAAACGATAAGGCGTTATTCTATTGCTCGTCATTTGTACATTCTCTATTGGTTCATACCTACCAGGCGCGGTCGCTTCATAAATGCTTTGTATACTCCGAATCCCTTGTGTTCTAGAATCAAAAAGCTTTGAACTTTTTGTATCAAGCCGAAAACTGCACTGCCGCAAAAAAATTCGTCCACGTCGAAATACATATACATTACCAACAGCATTCATATAAATACCGGCAACGTTGGATTCTATCATTCGTTCCGTATCCACAAAGTTTGAAAACATGCGCTTTCAGTTTCGCTTGTCAACGTCTTTGAATACTGTATACGTACTCGTTAACAGCATTCAACGTACAAAAAACGACTTTAATGCTTATCGGTATATTGCACAAAATACCATACATATTACGAAGCGTGCGGATTGTTTTGAGAAATTTGTTTGTGTAACACATTTTTGACAGCTTGGCTTGAATTATTAAAACATTGATTATTCTTAGATTATATTTTACATTTGACAGTAGGTATAAACTTGTTTTCCAGCGTCCCTTCTACAAAAAGCCACCGACCGCCACTGGTACCTACCTGGTATACGACACTCACATTAAATGTGTTTTTATTAAAGATATATAAGTTGTATCAAGATTTATCAAAATTGAATAAAATGGATTGATTTAATTCTGGCGCCTCCTAGCATGTATTACTCAAAGATTTTTGGGATTCATCGCAATATAATGGAATAATAGATATATCATTTATAAAGACTAAAAATATAAGTTCAAAATGGTAACACGTTTCGCCGGATAGAAAAAGTTCCGGGTTCGTATCCCGTTAGTAACCATATATTATTCGATTAAATATAATACAATCACTTTGTATGAAACCACGAAATTTATTATACGTCAACCAGTTTCACTTATCTCAAGCTTCGTCAGGACGTATATATTACTAACCATAAATACAAAAAGACTGCATTTATATATACATAAATATAATATAAATACACTCTCATTCGCACTTTTTTTTACATTTCGCGAAACCGGTTGACGTATAATAAATTTCGTGGTTTCATGCAAAGTGATTGTATTTTATATAATCTAATATGTCAAACCACAAAGTGTTTGCTTTCTACGAAAACACAAATATTGTTCGTTACATAGATTATTTCTGTATATCTTTCTAATTTATTAATTAAATTTGTAATATAAAATATCACAGAGCTATATTCTGAAATTGCAACCAAAGTTATTATTATTGACTCGCATTATACACATCCCAAGACGCGATGGTCAGATAACATCAGATAAGTTGTTGGGGAAAAGGTTGGAAACTGTAAAACAAAGAGATTACTGAAAAAAAAAGGCCTATTTGCAATACTGGACGCAGATTGACCGCAAAAGAAGATTTAAAATGAACATTATAATTAATTTAAATATATTATAACAAATAAGTGTGTAAGTAACATAAAAATCGAGACGCAGGACGTGAAAAGTCGGAAGACGTGATAAGTCGTAAAACGTGAAAAGTCGTAAGACGTGAAAAGTCGTAAGACGGGAAAAGTCGTATGACGGGAAAAAGACTGTAGGTTAAGCTTCCACATTAAATGATTGCGTACATGTACAATGTACATTCCAAGGGATAAATAACAGGAGTTTGTAAAAAAATATATTAAATATATATTAATCGATAAAATACTGTGATAAATAAATACTCATAATAAATATATATATATATATATAAAAGCTCATTACTAGAAGTGAACTTTATTAAATGTTATCATCTTCATGTGACGTCTACCCACCCCTTTTGGGGGTGCATAATTTCTATAGCTTCTCTCTGGCTGCCCTCTGGATTTAATGTGATAACGAGTCTCACGTCAAATTGTACAGGTATGTCTCTGGTACAATGATACCAGAGCGCCAATCTATGATGGTATTAAGATGTTAATAACTGAATGTGATAAAAAAGAAATTTAAAAATGTAATATTGACGAATCGAAACGAGAGAAAACAACTCTCAAAACGATTCCAGAATAAGGTGTAAAAAAATAAAAATTATAATGAAGCTACCGGACTGTGACCGAATTCTGCGACGTCAACATATAAATGTGACGTTTACCATCCCCTTTTGGGGGTGCATGACTTTCATAGCTTCTTTCTAGCTGCCTTCTATCAATGAAATGCTGAATCAATATGAAATCGAGCCTCACTTCAAATTGATACCATACGTATAAATATTGTACAGGTGTGGCTTTGGTACGATGATACCGGAGCCAACCTATATCAGTTAATGATCAATTGTAATAAAGATGTATTTACCGATTATGCTATATAATAAAGAAGAAGGATAAATAAACTGTGAAGGAAAGTCACAAGATATTATTAATTAACTTACAATATATATATATATATATACGCGTTTTGATTCATTTAAAAAATAATTATTTTTGATCGTAAAGTCAATTTCCACATCCTTCATCATCGTAACAATTTAAGTTAGGTACTAGATTTATTTTCAAATTATTTAAAAAATTGTTTTTTTTAATTAAATTTAAAAACATAATAACATTGTGACACATGATTGTAGTTACTTTTTTTACTATCCAGATGAGTTAAGACGTATTTTCCGAAACCGGTAAATAATTCAGCGATTTTTAAAAACAAAGTTAATTAACTAACTGCCGGAACAGAACTAATCGAACTTAGCTTTATAATAATCTCTTAAAAAGCTTCGAATATTTTGTTAATTAATGAGTGCACAACTCTCGTAACAATTTCGTAATAAGGTCGGACCCTTTGGGGTTTCCTTCGATGAAGTTAAAATACTTATTAGCATATACGCAATACGCACCTCACTTACTTACTTACCATCACGCCGAAAGGCAGAAGGGATAAAGCGTCACACTCTTTTGTCCTGACATACAATTCTCGCCTCATCCACATTCATACATCTTCTCATACAAACTCGCCGATTGTTGTGGCTTCTAACAGGACCATCCTCCAGTATCTGGTATATCTGGTCGTGCCGAGTCTTTTGTGGATGTCCTCTATTTCTGATGCCATCAACACTTGCGTCGTATATATTTCTTACCGTTCTCTCCCCATTTATCTATTCCATATGACCAAACCACCTAAGTGATCCTTTTTAATCTTACTCACTATACTAACTCCTTATTTCCTCATTCTTTACTCTGTCATAAATAGATTTGCCACATATACATCAGTGTCGATACCAGGACTCCATTGTGAACCGCTAGTCTTGCCTCGGTTGACTAATACGTACCTACCTTTGTTATTTGCCTAAAATTGCTAATAATAATGCTAGCGGGTGGGATTGTTTATCTTCCGTAATTTTTTCCATAAATACTTACAATTGTGACAATATTAATATATAAATGGCCATCGCCTGTAGAAATCCCCCACGCGATTCTAAGCGAGCCGGGTTATCGCGGGGCGCAGGGCGATAACCGGTGATAACGGAAGTCGTGTCGGTAAATCGGCCGATAAGGGCTGATAAGTGTCGACGGCTAAGCTAAACCCCGCGATAAAAAGTTAACATTATTACCTGGAAAATTATTCCCACAGTTTAAACGTGTTTGTTTACATAGCATATGCATTTCTATAAACAGATATTTAATCATTTTAAATAATATATTTAATCTTTTTAATGAAAACACTGACAAAATTTGGATAAACTTTAACATGACTTTTTTTTTCTGTATATATTGTTACGTTGTGCGCGTTGTACCGGTGGATCGAACGCCAGCGCACCACGCCACCGGATAGACTCAGTCTATGGGTTTGGTCTGGGTGGTGTCGTATTGTCTGTCTCGAAGGATAAGAATGGTAGAAATAAGAACACTATTTTACACACAATGCACACTCTATTTACAGTAAACACAAGAAATGCCCGACACAATAATGCGAGCAAATAGTTCGAAGCTTCTGTTTCAATCCAACGTTCTACCGAACCATGTCGCTGGTGTTTAGATCGAAGCGGAGACACGTGACAGGATTTCAGTTACACAAATAATTACTCCATCAGTTGGGTTGTTGCGACGGCCGTCCTCCAGCTGACCCGCGCCTGGACTAATTTTACATCAACCTTTTTTTTTTTCAAAAGAACGCCATCTTGCATGAGACAATTTGGAGGGTCACGCCCCGTTACATGGCTCCCACCCGGCAATCTCCCCACAGGTTCAGACAGACGATCACGCCGGCAAATCGGGGGCCAAGATCTCCCAATCCACCGCGTCAGCTACCTTTTGTTTCGTGTCTTCGTTCTCCGCCATTACGGCGAGAGCGAAGTTCTCCATTCGACCGCGTTTGCTCCGGTCTGTAAAGCAGCGTTCTCTATGCCGCGCATTTTAAATGTCACATCATAATATACATTTCTGATTTTAATGATTGCCATACTGAAAGAATGCTATATGACAGAACATTAAAGATCATGATCAAATGGATACCCCAGTGGAAGCGAAGTCGGTAGAGAAAACTTGTGGAGTACTCGTACTACAACCTTGGAGGAAAAAGAAGATATACCAATTTCTAATTGATTAATTTGTCTGTTTTAAGTATAACAAAACAATCTAAAAATACAAAAATAAAGTCTATCTTTTATCTATGACATACTAGACTGTAATGTCATTGCCAGTAAAAAAAAAATCGCAAAAGTAGCGAACACGTCGAACGTGTTTTTAATATCTCTATTAAATGTTTTCTCTTTTATATATTCAATAACAGTACGTAAATATATATTCAATTTGAAATGAAGTGCACATTGACTTTATTAGGAGTAAGAAAAAACATACATTAACGAAATCGTATTCTATTAAGAACACATTCTTATTGTGAAGTATATATGGCTTTCAAATAATGGAACGATAGATGTATTAATTTGAAAAAGTGTTACATGTAGGTTCGAAAATGTATCGTCAAAAATACTGTCGCTGTAGCATAGTTAGTAATGTATCTTTCCCGGATTGGAAAAGAGATCCAGGTTCGAATCCCGGTAGCACAACAACAATATTTTTCAATAAAAATTATATGTATATCTTTATAATTAATACATTTAATTGGTATTTAAATTATTATTCTTATTTATGATCGCACTGTCAAATGTGACCATTTAATATATAATAGAAGCAAAAAATAACCAACTAAATGCACTGAACAGCCCAGCACTTAGAAGGAAGAAATAAAAATGTATTATATCTTTTTTGAAATTTTAAATTCTATTTATTAGAAAACGGTCGTTAAGCATTGTACTTAATGTAGGCATGGTTCAATTTTTTAATTAAATTTTCTACATAGGTGTCGTGAAAGTACTGAATTCAACTATATCCAACGAGACGCGAATGGACGTATTTTAATTAGTAGAGTTCTAAAAAGTGTCAGTACTTACGTATTTTTACTGAATTAAATATAAAGTCACCATGGTAACGAGTATGACGTATCGGTTTAGTTATTTTTTGTTACATATTTTACGTAGATTAAATTCCGATGAGAGGCGCGACCAAAGATATTTACATATCGATAAATATAGATTATTAAGGAGAACACATTCTTATTGTGAAGTTGCAATTATTCAGAACAGATGGTTTAAATAATAATTAAATGTATGAATTAAAATAATATACATATAAAATCAATGTTTTCTAAAAATATTGTTGTTGCGCTACCGGGATTCGAACCTGGATCTCTTTCCAAACCGGGGAAGGTGCATTATGCCGGTGGCGCAACAACAATGTTTGTCGATAAAATTCATTTTATATGCATATCTTTCTATTTAATATATTTAATTAGTATTTAATAAATTTACATATATGTAACATGTATTTAACTCTATAATACAAAGAGCTTAGTGCGTTCAAAAACATTTTTTCTCATAAACTGACTTCCACATCCATGAAATTACCACATCATATGATCCGTATGCTTTCGGTTCATTCTCCCTTGAAAATAATACATTTTAATTATTTGATAGTTCATATTTTAGTATAATTTATTAAAAACATATACGTGAAACAACGCGTACGTTTCGTCAGTGGAGTTTAACTCGGTTAAAATGAAATAATTTCATTATTATTAGGTATATTCAAAAAATATTAAATTATGTTTATACGGTTTTGTTGAAGTATTTATTATATAAGCAAATTTTCAAAGAAAAATTACTACAAATAATAGATATGGAAGTTTGCGTAATTACAGGGCTTACGACCTGTCTTCGGCTGGCTTGAGTGATCACTTTATATAAATATAACGTTCACCATTCTCACCCATTAATTAATCTCCATATCTATCAAATTTTTGAAAGTTGTATACATGTTAATATGTGGAAACTAAGTATGGACTAAATTTGATAATTCATTTCCTGAAACAGCAAATATGTCACAATGAGAATCTAATTATTTACTTCCATATATTTTTCATTAAATATAATAAAAAAATAGCTTCGTCTCTACGAGATATCTAATATTTGTTTAATGACAATGCCTTTGTAGGTAAAAATCTAGTAATTGTGTGTTTTTGGACATATATTGCTAAAAATTACATTTCAACCAATGATGTATCCTCCATTCAGGACTTCATTCCATCTTTCAACCAATTTGTGTATTTTCTATAAAAATGGGCTGTTCTGGTGTCTAAATAGTTATCGAGTCAATTTCTGAGGTTGTCGTCGTTGTTGAAAGTAACGCCGCGTTATTGAATACGGCAGAATTTCTCAGCTGAACTCCCGGATGACCATTTATCACTCGTGCTTATGGCACACTCTTATTTAAACTCAATAATTAAGAAAAACTATAAGATACAGGAAAACGGAAAAAATGCTATCGAATAGTATGCCAATTTTTCCATGTTATATTAGACGACCCAATCATTTTCCAGATTGGTCGTTCACTTTGACAATATTCAAGAGAAGAATTTTTCTGCGACTAATTACTAAGCACAATGTTTCAAATAATATTTCATCTGCAAAATTAGATTTGCGAAAGAATAATTCGAAAGGTGGGTGAATTAATTCGATTCCTCGCCGGGCTCCGATCACAGGTAGTCGCTCCCCAGTCCCCACCCCCACCCGTTCCCCTCCCGCCGCCCGCACCCCGGTTCGGCACCTTGACTAATTTCTCTTGTTAAAGACAGATTTTTGTATTACTTGCTTTAATGTAATTTTACCGTCCATTGATTGTCAAATGTTTAACTTGGGCCGGAGTCGAGACTTATTGCGCGGTAGGTCCGCACTGATTTCTCAGTCAGCCCGAATCACAGAAGGGGTATGCAGAGACAGAGGGGCAATGTTGCCGTCTCACGTCAGGAAAAGTTTTTATTTTTCACTTTTGGTGAAAATGTCAAAGTAAACCACAACAAGATGCGATTTTGTGTAAGGTTTACTGACCTGAGAATGGCAAGTGTCACTAGTTTCATATGTGTATATAGATGGTGTCCATTAGGTTAAATTGCGTGTTTCGACGTTTCGCCACGGTAACACATGTGTTAAGGCGCTGCCTCAAAAAATTACGGTATAATCATACTTTTTCGCAGGAGACATTATATATATATTGTCTGTTGATTCTGAGAATGATCATGTTTTCGCAACGTTAATTAATTAAGTAATTCCCATTACCCATTTTCAGGGGATACTTAATCTGTGAAGTAGCTAAATCGTTATTTTAACCGTTTACTGTGACTGTGATTATGAAATTTATGTTTGATTGTAACGATTATTAGTAACTGATTATTCGTAACTCGGCGAGCGATCACTGATACACGGGAAACTACACCTCTAACAGTTAATCAGTTACCAATCATCGTTATAAAAAAAATACCAATCGCACAATCACAATCACAATAACGTTTAGCACATCACTGAGTAAAACTTGCCTTTTCAGGCCGGCAGTTCAGCGCTAAATTATTATATATTAGACATAAATATATAACAGTGGAACATAAAGTAGAATCAGTATTATGAGCCATTTAAGTATTATTTATTTATTTTATAATTATTATTTATTATATTTTAAAAGAAAATAATTAAAATATAAATCAACAAGGACGACAGACACATTAAGGTATTCTGACCGAATTGATAAAAAGTTAATATTATTGTGATTTTGCAATAGTGGTGTTGTTCTTGTAAAACTCAAATGAGTAGACGAGAGATCAATTGGAACGTGATCCACTCATACATCTAACCAACGGGGTAATTAAACACCGCGCCTATTAAAAGCATCCTTACAGCTCAGTGAAATATTATTTTTTTGCCAAATATTAGGGTTCGCTGCAGTGGCGCAGTATTTAATAACCCCCGACCCGCCAAATAGTCAATTAAACAATCAAATACTCTGTCCAATCATCGGCGCGACGGTCCCGCTCACTCCCCCCCCCCCCCTCGCCCAATCACTACACCCCGTTACTTCCAATCGCTTTAATTATGATTAAATAAATGGCAGGTAATCATTAATTTATTATGCATTCCGAGCTCAACCTAATATTTACCAGAGCCTGATTGACTTTTTATGCAAATTTTTACGAAGCATTGATAGATTTGTTTGTTAGATCTGTGTAACGTCATATTAATCCATATAATATTTATATAAATAAATGTTATAAATGTTGTTCAGTCAGTATTCGACATTTTTGACATTTGACATCTATAAGATGCTAGGATATATCTTTTTTAATACAAATTAAATGATTAAATTAAAAAGATAGTAACTAAATATTTTTTCGATAACTGTATATCTTTATAGGTGATTTATTTAATTTATATTTTAAAAAAACTATAGAAGTATGTTCTGAAATTTTTTTGTCATTGTTCGATCAATAAGCACTGTGTATTGTAATCTATTAATGTAATAAATAATACTTCGATAGCTACTCAGTTTAACCCTTCCCAAACCATGCAGTAACACAGGTCTACCATCATAATTAAACCTGTATTATTTCGATAAATAGATGCAACATAAAATTCGCATTTTAGATAATCCTAAAGAAAATATTAGCACTTAGGAATGACTAGTGAAAAACCAATTATGAAAAGGGAATCGTACAAAAACAATTATTTTTTCCATTCAATCCGTTATAAAATTAATACTTTGGTAAAAATACCACTTGTGATATGAAAGATAGAGATCACCCACTATTTTCACAGTAAAAAGAATAACAAACATACAAATATAATTAACTCTTTCTCACTAATTAAATGAAGAGAGATAAGAAGGAAGGACACATTGTATAGGACTTAATGAATGCTCTAAATTATGTAATTAATCATTTTTTCAAATTTGAATGCTTAATATTTAGAATAAATTCGTGCCGTTAAAGTCATTAAAGCTAAAAAAAATTTTTTTTTTAATTATTATTTACGGTAACACGAGTTGATAGCATGGCTGCGTTCGGGTATTTTATATCATGGTATGGTAAAGGTTAAGTATATTTTTTAATATAAATAGATATTGTTGTAGATTAACTAACTTACTCTTCTATCCTGACACACAGTTCTCGCCTCATCCACATTCATACATCTTCTCATACAAGCTCGCCGATTATTGAGGCTTCTAATAGGACCATCCTCCAGTACCTGGTTTACCTGGTCGTGCCAAGTCTTTCGGGGACGTCCTCTATTTCTGGTTCCATCAATACTTGCGTCATATATCTTCCTTACCAAACCACCTTAGTGATCCTTTCTTAATCTTATTCACTACACTAAGATCATCATTCTCTCCTTATTTCTTCATTCTTTACTCTGTCATAAATGGATTTGCCACACACACATCCACATTATTGTGGACATTGTAAAAAATTATTAAATTAAATTAAGTATTTAGTATTATTGATATTATTTAATATATTAATAAAAAATATACATTTCGGTTTTTTTGTTAGGATGCGTGTACACGGATGAGACTTAGATCTCTTATCTCAGAGACTGTCATCCGAAGCAAGACTTGCTGTGCTTAATGTAGTTCCAGTTTCATCACTGATGTTGAAAATGAAGCCTGGAAATGGTAAAATAAGAATAAAAATATACGGAATGCTGTTGAAATACGCTCAAGCGTATATATGTGCCCATTAATATGCAAGTAGTCATGTTTTTTTCGTTTCGAGATATTTAAAAGTTCTGTTTTAATTGATTAAAAAATATTTTAACATTACACAACACAAAGTTTCAACATTTATTTAATCTACTAGATTTATAATGTATTTTGACATATAAATTTTGCATGTAGCTTATAAATAAATATTCCAATTTAGGTCGAAATGACCAACTCTATTATCAAAATAAACACTAGGCGGTATACCGTTGAACCCTGTAATAATACACTGAAAAATTTTCACAATTGTTACAATTTTAATCATATTATAATCATTTAAAATAATGTTACGCGAAATATTTGACAAAATCATTATTTTCTATTTCTTGACTTAGACCACTTTCATAATAATGGCTACATACGATAGAGTGAAGAATGAACAAATTAGTTTGTAGCATAGTCGATGGGTCAGTTAGATGTATGAGAGTGAACCAAGCATGAACAATGTTCGCCCTAAGGTGTGTGTCATCATAGCAACGCAGCGCACACAAAAAAATATAACGTGAATACAATTTTTAATAAGCAAAAATTTCTCCTTTATATGCTGCCTTCTATCAAAGGTTGGCTACCATGTTGGACATTGAACTACTTTATATCAAGATAATATTTTTCTACTATAAAAAAATAGTCAGGTAAAATAGCCGCCCGCAGGGCCTAGCTGTAAGTCCACTAGTATTATTGATTGGTCCACACAATAGATTACATATAGACAAGTTACGTAAAAAAGGTTAGTTTTTCTCCACTGATTTAATTCATATTCCACACTCTGGTACTCCATTTTCCCCGAAATTTTTTTCTAGATAGTTTAATTCATTTAGTATAGTATCACGTGTCCCATTTATTTTAGTGAGATTCGCTGTTCAACATTCCAACTTAATCACAATACAATACACTAATGATTCACTTTAGATTTACTACACATTCACTACACTTTTTTATTGTCCGTACTCTTTAATTTTCATTTTAATTAAATAACACCACAACAACATGGAAAAATATGTCTACTTTAACATAGGCGGTAGTCTAGCGGTAGTAGCCAGGGCAATGCTTTATACATCAAAGGTGGATACCTACTACATCCCACACAATAAATTATTAAATGTATTATATAAACATTAACTACTTCACAATCATTCTTGACATTTAACCCACACGTAAATTATTTTATTCTAATATGTGAACCAGATAAATCAGTAAATCACACTTAAGTTACTTAACTCAGAGAAAATCATTAATTTTGTATTTAAATTTGAAAGAAAACTGAAATAAATGTGTCAACTTTCTTTGAAATACAAAATAGATACACGTGTGATTATTTATTTTAAAATTTCATTTTTGAACGAAAAACGAATAACTTATTTTCTACTGTGAGAAATTATTAATATAAACGTTCATGTTCACGTCTAATGTGTAATGCAGAAAGATCGTAATAAAAAAATCATATTTGCGGTAATAACTTTCGAATACCGAATTTATAAAAATTATTTATCTAATTCAAATAGAAGCACAAGATGTAGCCTTTTACCCGTTCTGTACAAGGAAAAAACAAAGCTAATAAACATTATTCAACATAACCAGGTTTGGTGAACAGACGATGCCCTTTCAGACCTTGAAATTGTAAAGGATTTCAATTATCTCGGTTCCATAATTATTGGCGACGGTAGCTAAGAAAAATTAAACAACGAAAACGAAATTATGGTGAAAAGTTCTACGTCCAAGAAGCTTTTACCGTCTTTGATGTATTCTATATTTTTTATATAGTGTGGAATCGTAAGCCTTGAAGGCAAATGAGAGAAGGTGGATTTATGCCTTTGAGATGTGGTGCTGGAGACACATGTTGCGCGTACCACGGACGGCGAGACGCACGAATGTCTCCAGACTCTCAATCATTTACCTGAAACGAATCCTTCAATTTTGATAGAGAAGAGAAGATAGCCTGGAGAAGCTTGTTCTCACTTGGCTTACAACGCCACGTCGAAGGACGAAGAGGAAGATTCTCCACCCGTTGTACCGACAAAGTGGACAAGGCAATAGTCACTTCTCTGGTGGCAGCCCTAAGATCTGCAGGATGCCGAAAAAAGTAGAGGAGTGTGATCTAGAAGGCGGTAGTTCATGGAGATCGAGATCCTTAGTCATGAGGGATCGACGTAGATGATACTGCGTTAATACTGATAATAAAACTTCAAATGTTTCGCTTTTATACAATAAAACCACTTTATAAAGTATACCTTTAGATTAACTTTTTAATCTTCTTCTTATGCTTTGCATAACTAACTGTTTTTCGCGCTTTGTTTCTTTTTTTGCCCCAACAATGTGCCTGACGTTGTCCCACATCTTAAGAGATAAAAGCACACGTTGCGTTTTTACGCAACACTCTCAGAAAGATATTTTTTACGATCAAACTTTTTAATACTTAAAATGATATTTTTTGAATTTTTCCGTTTGTGGTGGTTTTCAAAATCGCCGTGGAAAACGGAGGAGGGGGAGCACGCTATAACTAGTTTGCTTAGCAAATTTGTAGACTTTATTAAAACGAAAGAGCTGTATAATGAATTGGTGTGGCCAGTGGAAAAAGGAAACGAACAGCGAGAAGGGAAAATAAAAGTATACGTTGAAGTAATTTGAAAATGGAGCGACTTTGTTCTATTTGAGAAGCGATATCTTTTTTTTTAAATTGATGCATTCAACTTTTAATGCTGAAATAATATTATTTGGATGTTTTCATTTTTTTTTCTCCAGCGGCGGTACTTTCAGTACTAAGAATGATCTGAACAAAACTAGTATTTATCTAAAAACAAATCTAATATTTATTATTCATCACAGGCTGTGCGGGCACTTCGCGACCAATGATAGCCGCTTTGCGGCCACTGTTAGTATATCCGGAAATGATAACAGTTTATGCTATGCCTTTGAAGATTGTCGATAATATGATTGTATATATCTGATCAGATGTATTAATTATCTGAATTATAATCCACCCCTAAGTCAGATTATTATTCGTATTCTTAAGTTTCATTATTCACCTTGTTTCATTTTGGTAGGAAGAGGTAGCTATTTATGACAGTGTCGTTTAGCAAACAGATTTACATACATGAAAAATACTGAGTTTAATGAATAACAGTAATTACATGGATAAAATTTATGGGATGGAATGATAATACTGAGGTCGGAGCGAAACGATGCCGATTGGCTCAAAAGTGGTGACGCAGAGCACTCGGCAGGCCGGTGGCGCTTGACTGACTTCACACCTTGAAGGTTTGATCTGCCCTGCCACGTGCGGTTAGTGTTTTCATTACGTAAATTACGGAGTATTATGCCCTGGTGTATTAGAGTCGAACTCAGTGCTGAAATTGTACTCTTTACACGTTAGAGTTACATATTCAAAATATTCACGTTTTTCTCGCAACCTTCCTGCAAGGGTTTTCTCACTTATCCCCCTTCATATGACATAAATGCATGCCATCAATTAACAAGATGTTGGCGGTGTGCATGCTATCAATTAACAATATATTAGCGATGCGTTTGCTATCAAATAACAAGATGTTGGCGATGTGCGTAACAAATAACAAGTATTTGGTGATATGCTTGCTATCAATGACAAGATATTTGCGATGTGCGTGCTATCAAACAAGATTTTGAGGTTGTGTTTGCTAACAAATAACAAATAAATGTTGGCATTGTGAGTGATATCGAATTACAAAATGACTATAGTAAGAATAAGTTGACATAGATAATCAAACTTGAATATGCGTGCTATTGAATTAATTTTTGATACAAAATCTGCTGAACAAATTAAGTAATCATTTGTATTATATATAGGTGTGAGCTTAATATACCATTTTTCAAGGCAAGGTGTGGCTATTTAGCCATAACGAAATGTTCATAATAATTACCGGCCAATACAAATAAGTCTTCAAAAAAATAAATGTATCACACATCTCAATTAAATATACGTAGAAATATCGCCTTTAATTCTAAATACACATAAAGCACATTTTTAGGTACTTAGGACAATTGACATGAGAGGTTTTGATCTGTATTTGCTTATTAGCGAACGTGCGAATGTTCAAGTGTGGATCAATCGGGACGGAAATTGTAAGTAAAATCAAAGAACTACATAAAAAGGAAAAATGTATTCAAGGCTTGTGAAATAGACTTGTTTAGTGAATATAGACATTTTTATGAAGTGTACATTATATTGTATTTATTACGAAAGTAAGAATGAAATAGTACATGTTAAAGCTGATAGTAATATGAAAGCTTTATGTAAAAAATACTTTTTATTGTTTATCTTGTTAATAATTTGTGATGGAAGATATATTGACTTTTTTTTAAGCTGTAGTTTTAAACTTGTCGTGCTGTGGACGGATCTTGGGTGTGGATTGCATTCATTATGTGCACCTTGCTAATGTATTGGCGCGCCTAACCAATTACTGCAATAGCTGCTAAGTAACGAGACGCCTGTGCGACACCTATAGAGCGATAGCTTTAAATTAGCATTATGTTTTGAAAAATTAAGCTGTCGTATTTATTTATTTTTTAAACCAAACCTCCGTTATAACCCTGAATTTCACCCTCACTTCTTAAGGTCCGTGTCCACAATGATAGGAAAAACTCAAAACACCGTTGAGTAATTCATTGTAACAGTAGGCATATATTCACAATATTTTGAATACAAATTAAATTAGAAAGATACACATATTAAATCATTTTTATCGAAAAATATTATTGTTGCTACCAGGATTCGAACCTGGGTCTCTTCCGATCCGGGAAACGTGCATTATCCGATTATGCTATACCTACACAGTGGATTAACGATAAATTTTCGAACCTATACGTTACACTTTTCAAATTAATAGATCTATCGTTCCATTATTTAAAAGTCATCTACATTGTACATCTTTCTAATTAATACATTTAATTAGTACATATTTAAAATATCACAGACCTGTGTTCTAAATAATTAAAATTTCACAATATGATTGTGTTCTCCTTAATAATACAATATTTTGAGTGTGTCCAAATTTTTGTAAGAACACAGTTGCTGGATTTTATCCCCAGAGGAATTTTTATCAATACATATTACAATACGAAGCTAGTGTTTTTATATGGAAAGTATGGAAGTCATGGGTATTACAGGCTTTACGACCTGTCTTTCACGATCACTTTACCAAAATGTAACATTCACCAATTCTACCCATGGACTGCTACATCTATCAAATTTTTGGAAGTTGTGTTTATATTTTAACCATGTAGAAACATTTAAAGTATTTCTTACAACTACACTGCCGCCATCTATGGTTTTTTGAAAATTTGATTCATTCGCCTGAAACAGCATAGATGTCACTTATTGGGAATCTTTTTATTTGATTGAAGTATGATAGCTATATTCTTTATATCTGTATATATGACGCAATTTTTAACATATATATATATATATATATACTAGAATACGCCTGAAAAGTTAATTTGCTGTTATGTTGCACGCAATGTTACATTGTGTAAAGTGATCACTCAAGCCAGCCGAAGACAGGTCGTAAGCCCTGTAATACCCATGACTTCCATACTTTTCATATAAAAACAATAGCTTCGTCTCTATGAGACATCTATAATATGTACTAGTAGGTAAATAAGTTGGTTTCACATAGAATCAATATATAAGATATACCACAAATTTGTGACAAACAATTTTTAATACACTTGTAACAATTACGAATCTAGGACTCTGAAATGTGTCATTCCCACATTAAACAATAAATTACTGTCATAATTACCGCACTTGTAAACATACTTCAAATTTTGGCTTATAATAAATGATACGGTTTAGGTGTAAATATCAAATTAAATGTTGTATAATATGACACTTATTAAGTTTGTTAATTTAAAATTATGTTTCATTATCAGCATCATCAGCTGTTTTCTTTCCTTACCGCTGGATGAATATCATCCTAAGTGTTTCCCACTCTTCTATGTCCATTGTTATTCGCTGTTAGCCATTGTTAGCAGTTTGGCGGCCACGACCTCGCCTAGATTTAATGTGGACAACAATATTTATTTATTTATTTCCAAAAAAAAAAGTGGTAACCTACTACTAGACTACGTCCTACTGAATGTTGCGTAGGTACTACAAAACGATAAAACTAAGGTATGTTCACACGTATAACCGATCAATAACGCGCTGAAAGCTATTTTAATCCTTCCAAAAATTGTTAAGAGTTTAGCTAAACCAATCACTCATGAACCAAAACAGCAAAACTGACAATATCTGTACCTACATCAAAAGGAGTAAGCAATATTACAAGAGACTAGTTGAGAAAGGGTAGCACGTGATTGACGTATAAAAATTTATATTGTGTGGTTAATAAGTGCCCTTTTACTGAGTGCCTTTTTTTCCTAAAATGTAATATTTAGTTAGTTATAATATTGTTACTAGTTCAGACAAGTTTTTAAAATGGAATCTGTAATGTTATTTAACTGTTCAAAAGTATATTTTTAATATTTTTTTAGTTTCTCACCTTGTTTACGAGATTCTCGGAGGGAAATGCCTAAAATGGTATAAATTATTTTTTTAAGTATTATGACACCTGGTAAGGAAAAGAGTTAAGTTAGGTTAGATTTTTTTTTAACTTTATTATTATATTTATTTTTTATTATTATATATTTTTTTTCATTTGAGCTGTATTTTGTTTAAATATCTAGCGTTTGTTAATATACCTGTGATCATGGAAGCGCAATATTGTTCCGGTATTTATCTTACAGCTGAGGGAACTATAGAAAACCTCGACTGGAACAAGGTGATAGTCAAATGAAATGATCGAATGAAATGAGATGAGTGAATTGGAAATGAGACGAATGATTATATATGAATATGACTAATGAGGGATGGATGAAATAACACGAAACGGTCAACAGGTGTGTTTCTTTTAAGGTTCAAGAGTAACGCCGTGCGTAACGCCAGGACCATGAAGAAGCGGTGTTCTAAATATCACCGGAAGTGCAGTGATATCTCCGCTCTTAACTACAAAAGTGCGAGTCAACTGGGGGTGAAAATTGACGTCCAACCCAGGACCGAGATCAAGGTAAGCCAAATCCATCTGCCAATATTTCTTTCTTGTCCTAATTCGGATTGCGTCAACTAACCATTAATTTTAATGGATACAGTCCACGGGATCTTATCCCACCAGTACCGGTTGTACGCACCTGGTAATTGCATATTTAAGTTCTTCACCTGTTAAAACCATCAAACCGATAAATTAAAATAAAATAATAAAACACTTTGTTTTTACTTACGATTTTTTTATTTACTTTTATTTATTTACAAAAATCTACATGTTACGATAGCGATTCTCCTTTCCCCAGGACAGGAAATGTACTAAAACTAATTTACAAGTATGGATAGGTAAATTTGACACAAAGTGAATTTGCAAAATTTAAAGAAGTGATAAATTTTAATTTAAAAATTTCTCTAGTGGGTTATCTAAGGGTGTAATAAACAATGTAAATAAAAATCTTTATTTGTATTTACCTTAATTTTCTTTATAACTAATATTGCATAATGTACAAATTTATTGCACAGTGCTCCATGTTGTAAAACGACGGAGTGATCATTTAGTTATAAGACTTTTCGCTGACACACTTTCTCCATTCTCCATTTTTCCGTGGTGAAGAAAGAGCATTTCAATATTAAATAATCTATAGTCTGTTCGGAATCTCTGTCGCATGGACAAGTTGGGCTATCTTTGATTTTGAATCAATGCAGGTACGTATGAGAGAGTTGCTCCATGGCTGGTAAGGATTTGGGATAGTTCATAGCTTTTTTTATATTTACGAAGAAAAGCCTTATTCCTTTTCCGATTTCTGCGGATTTATATCTCGCATCCCATTATTTATCAATGGCTATTTTAAATTTAGCGAAACTGAGAGGAAAGTCACAGTATAATTTGGCGGTTCTGACATTTAGTGCAGCTTCCTTTGCCAACTCATCTGCTCTCTCAATTCCCGCTAATCCATCGTGGGCTCTTATCCACAGAAATGAGCACTCGGTGTTTCTTTCTTTTAGTGCTTTGGCAGATTTGTGAATATCAAAGACCATCAGCTTTGTGGATGAGCCGTTTTCGAGGGCAAGCGTTGAACTCTCGTAGTCTGTTAAGATATTAATTTTGCTATGTCGCCACCCACTCTAGCGCCTTCATAATGACAAAGAGTTCGGCTTGGAATACTGAGAAATCTAGTCCTACTGACTTACTTTCCGTTTCCATCAAAAATGATATGCAGCCCCCACTCTCTTCGGTTTTGCTACCATCTGCGTAGATATCTATTTCTCTATCTAGAAATTCGTTCTTCCCTGTGATAGGTCTCTGGGATGCTAACTTGTTCATCGATCTGTTCACTGGGGTGTGGTAGCCTATTGTACTTGATCACTGCCCGGTAGTGATGGTAAAACTGTTATTTGAACTGTTATTGTGACTGTGATTGTGTTCGATTGTAACGATGATTGATAACTAATTAACGTAATTCTTCGAGCAATGATTGGTACACCAGAACAATTAAATCTTAGTTACCAATCATCGTTAAATCTCAATTACCAATCGTCGACACAATCACAGTTACGTAACGGTTTACTATCACTTCTTCCCGGTATATTCTATCGTTAGGGAAGAAATGAACCGTGCTCCTTTGCTTTGCGCCATATATGAGTAGAATCTCTTTATGCTTTAAATCTAAAGGCGTCAGGCCCGCTAACGCTCGAAAGGAGTCCAGAGACGTGGGAAATAAATAGCCTTTGGCTATTTCTAACGGACGCAGAACCACCATAAGTATAAAACTCTACCCTCAATTGGAAGAAATAGTGTGAATTTAAAATGAAATTTAAAAAATGATACATAAAATAGTAATTAATTAAATTATGGTGTGCTTATACTCTATTACTTCTAGCCTCTAGAATTATGACCATCTAGTACAGGACCAATTAGGTCACTAGTATATTTGTACAGTTTAATTATAGTATTAATATTTATGTGAGGTGTAGGTGCCTACTTCACGTAAACGTGTGTTTTTTATTAATAAAAATAAAGTGAAAAGAAATATTTTAATAAAATTCTATTCATATTGAATTTTTTCATTTCTTGTGCAAAGTGCTAAACTCAATGATTTATGAAAAGCGGCAATGAGATGAGATTTTTACGAAAATGGCGTTATGTAATTATTCAATTTTATTATTTGAGGAACAAACAAACATTGAAAAACCGGGACTGGTATTACTGAGAACATTATTTATGTGGACTAATCCTCAAAATTTGTCACAAATCACGATTGGTCAAGCTGTCAGACCTGCGTGAGTGGACCCTCGGCGTGCTCGCGACCACCGGACAGGGAGGACCCCAAACGACGATCCAGATTAAGAGGGTACCGCGCAAATACATTTACGTAAAAATAAAACTTTCATCTATAAAAAAATCTATTAATTCAATTTGTCATTTTCATGAAAAACTATTGATTCAATTTGTTATTGTCATGCGCAGAAGTTCATATTTTCGTTGCTTGTGTTAAGATTCAATCAACAAAGATGTGGAACCCCGTTTGAAATAGACATTTCCGGAGTGCCGCTCATTTTTAGATAGATTTCGTTAGAGGGACTATAGCAGTGGATCTCAAGCTCTCAAAAATAGAAGAATTAAACATCGAGCAGCGTCGTATATCCTATCATCTATCTTAATCATACTTAACTCAATTAAATCAATTAAAAATAAAGATGTGTAAACGGAATACATATCACATCAATATTATTACCTTTTTTTTTTTTTTATATAGAATCTCAAAAGTATTTGAGATTCTGTAAAAATAAGGTAGATGGTTCTGTCAAATAATGGAACGATTAAATGTATTAATATCAAAAAGGTAACATATAGGTTCGAAAATTGTCGCTAAAAATATTGTCGCTGTAGCATAGTTGGATAATGCACCTTCCCCGGTTAGGAAAGAGATCCAGGTTCGAATCCCGGTGGCGCAACAACAATATTTTTCGATAGAATTGATTTTACATGTATATCTTTCTAATTAATATATTTAATTCATATTTGAAATATTATTACCATTTTCAAACTAAACTAAATGCTTTTGCTATGAAAATACGACTAAATTGCTGGTCTCGTGGAATGAGGCTTGAACCTCGGTCCACTGGATCAGCAAGCGAGTGACAACCACTAGAATAATAAGCACGCCACTGAAATATTTTGACCGTGCCACAGACGTGAGAAAACCGTGAATTTTTTTTTAAAATTTCAAATCGCCGATTAAAAAACACACATTAATAGGATCGATTTAAAGATTTTTTAGTAATAAATTATTATGTTTTTGATATAGAACTTGATTTTAAATAGTAGCTGAACTCTCAAAGTATGTAAGTAAATATAATAAATTTTTAAAACCCGTAATCCGTAATCTTGGCTTTAAGATTATAAGGAAATATATTTCGTATATGTAACAGTTTTTTATATTAAGGCAATTTTGTGGCACGCGAAAAATGAATTTAATGGTCGCGGTCTTTCTTATAATGCTTGTGTTTTCATAATTATGGTAAATAACATTCAATTTATTAGTTTAACATTAGTGTGAATCAAATTTATTATATAAATGAATAATATAAACCCATATTTTAGCAAAAAACGCGAAAATATGTATTATTTTGAAAGGGGAGCCTTAAAAGAGGATAGATGAAACTAAATCTCGTGAAAGGTTGCCGATATGATGGTCCAATCTGGTTAGGTTAGGTTTGATGCGGAGGCTGATTCTGGACTGGATACGAAGTGCCATGGAGCGGAAGAAAAAGAAAAAGAATCACAAAATTCCTTGCACATCATCTCTCACACGCTCAAACCTATAAATATTTTTTTTATGTTCTCAGTGAGGAGTGGGGACTAGCCTTTCCGAGATACCACCATTACCTAACCGGTAAAAGAATATAGCCTGCACGATAGTAATGACCTGACGAGTGGCCGAACATTAATTGATTGAGACACCTTATACACTTTAGACTGCCAAGTGAAGTAGGCTAATTACCAGGGGCGCGCACTCTACACAATCAAAAAAGCTGTGCATAACGATACTATTTGCAAAATAAATATTTATTTGATGTATTATATCTTAAGTATATAGATCTACGCGAAAATAATTAAGTTCTCGTATTAACATATTAACTAAAACCAGTAGCGGAAGAATTTAAAATTGATAAATAAAGCTGCGCAAGTATTTTTTCGCAAAATCTGTCCCAGACGTATATGAACTAAACGCAAGTCTCGCGACGCGCGGTGGTCTGAATACACGTCTTCGCTTTAACAGACGTGTTGCGAAACGCCGCAATAGTGTATTTGAAGCGGACTTGACTGTTTTTGATTGCATTTCAATAAACTTTAGACGTGGTATTATTTTAGCTACTTTAGTGAATAACTAGAAATACTTCCCAAGAATATTAGTAATAAAACACACTCACACAAGTATACTTACACAACAACATGTTTCTGAAAGAGTGAATGATGAATACAACATCTTATGATACCCATCGCTTTTACACCATCGATATTAGCAGCATAACCATAAGTCCATGCCTAGTGCACGCCGCTGCTAATTACTAGGTAAGTACATAGTTTTTGTTGGAACCGAGTAAAGACATAGATCTAGGTGGGTACCTACCTAACTGTCAATCAATAAATATTAATGCAATATGTATATTTGGTGAAATCGAATTCTTACTTCACATACATATACAAGCTTGCTCATTATTTTTCTTCTTTATTTCTACTTTTCTCGCCCCATATAAAAATAACTATCCATAATGACAACTGTAACAAAATGACCTGTAACGACTCATGTACAAACTTAAGCCCAAAAAAAGAAATCAAATATCTCTGTGTAATTATTGATCAACATTTAAAATGGCACTGTCACATTAGCGAATTTGTGAAAAGAATAAGAAAATGTATTTATATATTCATAAGATTAAGAAACATTTTAAGTATAAATAATTATGAAAGGATATATTTTGCTATTGTTCTCTCACAACTCTAGTATGGAATAATTGTGTGGGGAGGAGCACACAATAATATAGTTAACTCGGTAAAAATAATACAGAGAACAATCATCAAAGTAATATTAAAAACAAGATCAACTATTACAACACATACACTTTTTGCAAAATAATCAGTTCTTAATCTTAAAAAATCTCAATTAATTAAAGAAAATAACACTGTAAAATTTGAAACAAGCACATCATTAAGGTTTAATCTCCAAATATAACACTAAACACTAGCAGCAAAATTGTATATACTTAAGGATAAAACATTTCAATAGCCTCCCTACACAAATAAAAGAAATAAAAGATATAAAAGAGTTTAGAAAGAAATTAAATGAACACTTCAGAAGCACACAAATAGACAATAAATAATTATAGACTACAAATGTTATAACTCTCTATATAAAATTATTATAGTGTAACTCTATATCCAAGCACAAGAGCTAGTCTCTTTTTTGGAGAGGTAAGCGTAAAAAAATTATGTAATTTTTGTAATATAAAATACTTAATTCATATTATTAAAAAAATATAAAAATGTCAAATAAAAAATTTAAAAATCTAGACTTAGGGTCGGACATCCTTGCACGAAAACGCCATAACGCTCTCTGCTGTAT